>JAGSMT010000883.1:0-25482 GCA_029286875.1 Lamproptera curius
CTCAAACATGCCGATTTGTTTGATTAGTCATTTTTTGTTTATAAATATAACCCGTATAAGCCAACAACGGTATGATTGACGGTTCAAACTTGTTCTTTCGGTAAATTATCAAAGTATTGCGATTTCTTTTTTGATCGATTCAATCTGTTGTTTAAATATATCCCCCGATATAATCGATCATAAATGGACATCCCGGATTTTAAAAACTGGTTATGCGGTACACTGTTTCTCAAACATGCCGATTTATTCGATTACGAGTCGTTTTTCTTTTTAAATATAGGCCCGTATGCCCATAAACGGATGCATTGACGGTTCAATACTTGTGTTCTGGGTAAATTATTTTTTGATTTTTCATCAAGATTCATTCGTTGTTTAAATATATCCCTTGATAATTGTTTAAATGGACATCATAGGATTTTTAATAATTGGTTATCACGGACACTGTCAAACCCATGCGATTTGTTTTTGATTAGAGTCATTTTCATTTAAATTGGCCCCGTATGCCCACAAACGGGCAATGACGGTTCAATACTTTTGCTTTGAAATTATCAACATGTACTTGCGATTTCTTTAGATCAAGATTCAATCGTTGTTTAAAATATCCCCGAATAATCGATTAAAAGGACATCCCTGGATTTTAATTAGGTTATGGGTTTCACTGTGTACCAAACATGCCAATTTGTTTGATTACGAGTCATTTCCTATTTTAAAATAGGCCCGAAAGCCCATACAACGATATGCAATGACGGTTCACTTTTGTTTTTTCAAATTATCAACATGTATTTTCCATTTCTTTTGATCGATTCATTTTTGTTTAAATATATCCTCGATATAATGATCATAAATGGACATCCCAGGATTTTAAAACTGGTTATCGGGTCACTGTTCTTCAAACATAATTTGTTTCAAAACGAGTTTTACCTTTTCAAAATAGCACTTATGCCCTACAACGGTATGATTGACGGTTCAATACTTGTGTTCTTTTCGGTAAATTATCAACAGTATTCCGACTCTTTTGATCAAGATTCATACGTTGTTTAAAATATCCCGATATAAATCATAAATGGAATCCGATTTTAAAACTGCGTTATCCGGGACACTGTCTTTCAAACACCAATTTGTTTCAATTACGAGTTTTACTGCTATTCAAATATAGCACCGATAAGCCCAACAACGGTATGATTGAGGTTCAAAAACTTGTTCTTGGGAAATTATCAAACCTGTATTCAACTTTTGATCAAGATTCAATTTTGTTTTAATACTCTCAATATAATAGTTCTAAATGGACATCCCAGGATTCAAAAATAGGTTATCAGGGTACACTGTCACTCAAACATGCGAGTTTGGATTATGTCTTTTTCATATAAATATAACGTATGCCCATACAACGGGCATTGACGGTTCAATACTTTGTTCTTTCGTAAATTATCAACGTACTTGCCGATTTTTTTGACAAGATTCATATCGTTGTTTAAATATATTCCCTCGAATAATCAACATAAATGGACATCCCAGGATTTTAAAACTGTTATCGCGGGGTAAGTCTTTTCAAAATGCCAATTTGTTTAATTACGAGTTATTAAATTCAAATATAGTTTCCTATAAGCCCATAAACGGTGATTGAGGTTCAAACTTGTGTTCTTTCGATAAAATCCAAATGTAATTTTCCGACCCTTTTGATCAAGATCTATTTGTTGTTTTCATTCATATCTGTGATTTAATACTTATGTTCTTTCGGTAATTATCAACATGTACTTCGATTTGTTTTGATCAAGATTCATATCGTTGTTTAAATATTCCCGAATAATCAATCATAAATGGACATCCCAGGATTTTAAAACTGGTTCCGGTACACTGCACCAAACATGCCGATTTGTTTTGATTAGAGCATTTCCTTTTAAATATAGGCCCGTATGCTCAATAACGGATTATTGACTGTTTAATTTTGTTATTGCGGATTTTATCAACTTGTACTTGCCGCTTTAAATTGATCAAAGATTCATTTCTGTTGTTTAAAGAATCCCCGTATAGTCGTCAAAATGGACATCCCAGGATTTTAAAACCGTTACGCGGTAACTTTATTCAAAAAGTGATTTGTTTCGATTAGAGTCATTTCGCTGTTTAAAAAATCCGTATAACAATATAACGGTTGATTGAGGTTCAATACTTGTGTTCTTGGGGGTAAATTATCAAACATTTCTTACCTTTTCATCAAGATTCATTCTGTTGTTTAAATATATCCCTTGAATTTGTTCATAAAGGACATCATAGGATTTTAATAATTGTTATCAGGTACACCGTCTTCAAACAGCTGATTTGTTTTGATTAGAGTCGTTTTTGCTTTTGAATATAGGCCCGATCAACCCATATAGCTGTATGCCTGACGGTTCAATACTTGTGTTTTTGCGGTAAAATCAATTTACTTGCGATTTGTTTTGATCAAATTATTTGTTGTTTAAATAATCTCTCGGTATAATCGTTCAAAATGGACATCAAGGATTTTAAATTGCGTTATCGGGACACTGTCTACTCAAACACGCCGATTTGTTTGATTAGTCATTTCTGCTTTTTAAATTAGCGCCCGTATGCCCATATAAGGGATTGAGGTTCAAAATTGTGTTCGTGGGTAAAATCAACCTGTACTTGCTGATTTCTTTTGATCAAGATTCATATCTGTTGTTTAAACATCTCTCAAATAAAGTTCATAAATGGACATCCCAGGATTTAAAATAGCGTTATCGCGGTACACGTCACTCAAACATGATTTGTTTGGATTATGTTCATTTTTTGCTATATAAATATAGGCCCGTATGCCCAAAACGGATGCAAAACGTTCCAATTTTTTTGTTCTTTCGGTAAATTATCAACATTACTTGCCGGATTTGTTTTGATCAAGATTCTTTGTTTAAATATATTTTCGAATAATAATCATAAATGAACATCCCAGGATTTTAAAACTGGTTATCGGGACACTGTCTTCCAAAAGCCAATTTGTTTCCAATTAGGTTATTACTTTATTCAAATATAGCACCCGATGCTTCATACAACGGTATGCATTGACGGTTCAATACTTGTTTCTTTCTAAATTATCAAATTTTTGCGACTTTGACGATTCATATCTGTTGTTTCATTATATCTGTGGTTCAATACTTGTGTTTTTTCGGTAAATTATCAACATGTACTTGCGATTTGTTTTGATCAAGATTCATATATGTTGTTTAAATATATTCCGTATAATCAATCAAAAGGACATCCCAGGAAAAACCGTTATCGCGGTACACGTCTTCTCAAACAGCCAATTTGTTTCAATTATTAAACTGCTATTCAAAATAGCACTGAAAGCCCATACAACGGTATGATTGAGGTTTATTGTGTTCTTTTCGGAAATTATCAACATGTACTTCTTTGACTTTTTTGACGATTCATATCTGTTGTTTCTTTCATATCTGTGGTTCAATTTGTTTCTTTCGGAAATTATCAAATGTATTTTGATTTGTTTTGGATCAAGATTCATATTGTTGTTTAAATATACCTTGATATAATCAATCATAAAACATCCCAGGATTTTAAAACTGCGTGATCGCGGTACACGTCTACCAAAAGCCATTTGTTTCCCGATTACGTGTCATTTCTGCTATTTAAATATAGCGCCCGTATGTTTAAAAAAGTATGCATTGACGGTTCAAAATTGTGTTCTGGGTAAATTATCAACCTGTACTTCGATTTCTTTTTGACGATTCATTTAGTTGTTAAATATATCCCTCGATATAATCAACTAAATGGACATCCCAGGATTTTTTTTAAAAAACGAAGCGGAACCCTCACTAAACATGGATTTGTTTATTAAACATTTTGAAAATACGCCCGGCCCATTATTTATTTTGATAATACTTGTGTTTTTGGGTAATTAATCAACGTATTTGGATTTGTTTTATTTAGATTCAATTTTGGTTTAAATACATCTCTAGATATAACGCAAAATGGAATCGGATTTAAATATGTTATCGGTACACCGTCGACCAAACGTGATTTGTGTCGATTAGAGTCATTACGTATTTTTAAGTGTCCGATAAGCTCATAAACGGACGCTTGAGGTTCAATAAAGTGTTCCAAATTATCAACCATTGCGATTTCTTTTGGGTTGCGGCGATCGCCGAGGTTTATTCCAAGCAGAGGAGCACCGGCACCTCGATGGCCCAAATGGCAGGATGAGGTCGACCCAGTCCCGAAGCACCAGAAGTCCCCCCGGAGAGTTCGGTGCGGCCCTAAAATGAGGGCAACGCACCGCCCCGGGCCGATGGCATTCCACCCGGCTGGCGCTGGCCCAGGGGGAGCCCTTGAGCCCAGAGTGAGGGGGGATGTTTTGCCTGTCTGCCGCCTTAATACCAAGGTGGAAGACAGGGACTGTCCTATCCGGAGGGGCGTCCTGGGACTCGCCTCCGCCTACAGACCGACGTTGTTGGACGATGTGGGAAACCTTTGAGAGAATCGGGCGGCCCGCATCGTCCGCACCGGCCGGTCCAAATCGGGGAGGGGACCGCAGGGGCGGTCGACCGTCCACGCGGTGCGCGGGTTAGGTCCCTGAGCAGGATGGGGTTCCGGGTGAGGGTGTTTTGGCGGTGCACCGACATCGCCAACGCATTCAACACCCTGCCCTGGCCTGCTGGAGGCGCCCGATACCCGCCTCCCACCCGCAAAGGGTGATCCCACCTGTATCGACGTTCGAGTTCCCGGGAGATGGGCTGGACCATCGAGGTTTGGGGAGTTCCAAGGGGTTGTTGGGACCGCTTGTGAACGTTGGGTTTTGATTGGGGCTACGGGGCAATATCGAGGTGTCGATCACTTTTTACGCGGACGACACCCGTCACCGCCCGTGGCACCAATTTTCGCAGGGCCATTCTCCCGCCCGGGCCGCCGCCTGGGCCATCCGGCGGTTAGGACCAGAGGGGCGGAAAAACGAGGCCCTTTTACTTTTACGGGCCTCGGAAGCCTTCCCGGGACGCCCATAATTGCGGGTCCGCGTCGACGCGCCGATTTGGAAATATCTCGGCCAGTCCTAGACCGCCGATGGAAGTTTTGCCCATTTTGAGCCCCTGCGCCAGAGTGGCGAGGCAGCGGGGCTCGGCAGACTGTTTCCCAAACTGGAGGACCCAGTTTTGTCGCCGCCTGAGCGGAGCCGGTCCATTCCTGCATGGGCACTGTGGGCTGACATCCAAAAAGGAGAAGGTTTTGAGGAGAACCCAGGGGTGTTGGGATGGGCCTGCGGGGCCTGGACCATTTCTCCGGCGAGGCGGCGCCTGGGCTGGCCCTTGCCCTGGGACCTGATGCAAAACCCCCGCGTCCTCTTTCGGCGGAGGAGGGAGGCCGGGGCCTTCCCACCCCGAAGAGAAAGGGGCGAGAGAATTGCGCCCTTGAATACAGGAATGGGAGCTGGGCTACACCCCGCGCCGGCGTCAACTAGAAGCCATGCCCCCAGTGGTGGCTAGAAAGAAGCGGCCCCCAAATTCCGCGCGACGCAGGTTCTCCGGGACACGGCTGTTTCTGGGAGGACCCGTCCCGGTCCGGTAGGGAGCCCAGAGGAGTGCAAATCAGGGATGTGCCGAAGAGACCCCAACACGCGCTGGAAGAGTGCCCAGCCTGGCGAAACGCCGGAGCTGGAGCAAGCACGACCTTTCGCTTCCTGTGTAGAGCAGGATGCTAAGAGCGAAAGGTCGGGGCGCCGTCCGTTTGCGGGACGTGATGGCCGAAGGAGGGCCCGAAAGGGGACAGGAGGCCGGAGCGCCCTGGCTATCTGCAGGAAGGCCAGGGCGCAAGAGTGGCGCGCGCAACCTTCCCTGACATTGAGCCCCTGGGGGCGGCAAGAGGGTGCCGCCCAGAGAAGGGTCAAGAGGGAGGCCGTGCTGTTTGTTCCGGCACGGCGCCAAAGGAGTTCCGGGTGTCCCAACACACCTGGAGAGAAGAGGCCTGAGGGCCACGTCGCGCCGGGGTCGCGAAGATCGACGGCCTGCGGCCCCGGCACAGCGACATAAGAAAGGAACAACTGGTTTTTAGTGGGATACCGGCCCATCTTTGGTCCGGGAGCCCCACATACCCCGCCGTCCTCACTGGGGGGGGAATCCGTGTTGGATTTTTCCAACGGCAAAAAAAAAAAAAAAAAAAAAAAAAAAAAAGGTTCCGGGCCCCGAAAGGCTGCTTTGCGTGGGGGGTTTAGCCGGGGCTTGGGTCAGCCGGGGAAGAAGAACCGGCCGGCCTGAGGTGAAGGCCGGTTGGAGGAGGCCCGCGGGCCAATAACCCGCTTTGGATGCGCCGAGGGTGCGAGGGACGGGTGCAGGAGGGAGTGCCCTTCCGTCCTCGAACCAGGGTGGAGCGGGGGAAGAGGAGTGTCGGTATTGTGGCGCTCTCCTTCCTCCGGCTCGGGGCTGAGCTGATGCGGTGGAGGCCGGGGAGGGGGGCCCGGCATGGTGTCGTCTCTCCTCCTTCTGCGGCCGAAATGGAGCTAGCGGCGGAGCGTAACATCTGGGAGGCCGCTGGGGGCTGGGGTTTGTCCTGCGGGTCAGGAACCCGCCCTGGTTTGAGAACAGATTCGGGGAATCTGTTACCGAACCCAGGGGCCGAGAAAGGGCGCCGGGTTCCGACCGCCCAGAGGGGAGGCAGATGGCCGGGAATGAGATGGGGCTGCTTGCGAGCGCTGGTGGGGTTAGATGAGGCAAAAGTCCGGGACCCCACCCAAAAGCGTCAGGAAGGAAAAGTGGTGGTTTTATCGGTGCGAGTCCGAAAACCGTTTTTGCCCTCGAGGACGGGTATGCGTAGGCATTTCTATTAAAAAAAAAAAAAAAAAAAGGTTAGGTTCCGGGAGTTTTTCCGCGGGCTTAAGCCGCTTTGGATGCGCCAAGGAGGGGTGAGGACGGGTCGAGGAAGAGGCCGCCCTTCCTGTCCCTCGCCGGGTGGAGTCCGGGGGAAGAGAGTGCCTTTCCGAGCCGCCTCCCATCCTCCCCTGAGGGGCTGCACCGCTGATGGGTGTGGAGGGGCCGGGAGGGGGAATTCCATGGTGTCCGATTTCCTCCTTCTGCGGGAAATAGCAGCGGGGAGCGTAAAATCTGAGGCCGCTGGGGGCTAGGAGTTTGGTCCCGGGTAGGGGAACCTTATTCATGGTTTCGAGAACAATTCGGGGAATTGTTACCGAACACAGGGGGACGAAGGGCGCGCTAGTTCCGACGCGCCCAAGGGAGGAGATGGCAAGGCTGAGATTCCGGCCGGCGCGGTGGGGTTGGGAATGAGTGCAAAACGTTCCGTGACCCCACCCAAAAGCGTCAGGGGAACAACGGGTGGTTTTTCGGTGGAGTCCGACATAACCCGTCTTTGCCCCGGAGGACGGGGAGCGTGGCATTTCCCACGGTAAAAAAAAAAAAAAGGTTCCGGGAGCCTTAAGAGGAGTGCCCCACTGTGGCGTATGTGCTGAAGAGACGGCCCAACACGCGCTGGAAAGGCCCAGCCTTGAGCAAGCCGAGAGCGGTAGTTTGGGCACGACCTTCGCTTCCTGCCGAAAGGCAGGATGCTTGAGAGCAAAGGTGCCCGTCCTTGCTTTCGGAGGACGGATGGCCCGGGGGCCGCGGGGCAGGAGGCCGAGAGCGCCCTGGCTATCCGCGGGAAGGCCAGGGCGCCGAAGAGTGGCGACGCGCGCAACCTTCCCTGCGAATTTCCCCGGGCGGCCGGCAAGAGGGGCCCCCGGCCCAGAGAAGGGTCAAGGGAGGCCGTGTGTTTGTTCCGGGCAGGCGCCTAAAGGGTTCCGGGTCCAACACACCGGAGAGAAGAGGCCCGGAGGGCCATTGGCCGGGGTCGCCAAGACTGTGAAGTGCCGGGCCCCGGCCACAGGACATGAGAAAGGAACAACGTTGGTTTTTTAATTTCCGGGGCCCATCTGGTCCAGCCCCACATCCCGCTGCCCTTTACTTTGGCGGCGGGGAATTTAAGCGATTTTTTCCAACCCAAAAAAAAAAAAAAAAAAAAAAAAAAAAAAAAAAAAAAAAAGGTTCCGGGAGCCTTCCCCGAACAGGTTTCGCTTTGTCGTAGGGTGGGGTTTAGGTACCCTGGCTTTAGCTGGGGGGCAGGAACCTGGCTGGCCTGAGGAGGGGGCTGGCCGGAAAAGGTTGTTCCGGGAGCCGTTGTTGGGTTCAGACCCGTTTCCAAATTTCTTTGTTAAGAGGGAACACGGATGCAGCGCACCCTGCGAGGCTGAGCCTCCCGAGCGTGATGTAGAAAGACAAAGGTTGAATGTGTGTGGGGGATTGGGGAAAGGGGGAGATGTATGAATGGAAGTCCCCGAGAGGGGGGTATTCGTCCGGTGTTTGACTGGTTTGCGAACACCGGGCCTCGGCCGTCGTGGGGTGTCGTGGATCACCCCGGTCTGGGAGGCTGGGGTCCGCCTTTCATTGGCCGACCCGGAGGGACAACCTCTAAAAACGTTGATCCGGCGTTGTGGGTGGCGTCGGTGTAAAGGCGGAACGAACACCGCCATTAGCGGCCCACCCTGGGAACTTTCCTGCCCCAGGCGTATTTTGGGTTCCGGTGCACATTCCCTGGCCCGGTGGACTTTTGTTACCAATATTCGTGGATTGGAAGGGAAAAAAAAAATAAACAAAAACTGGAGGTGGAACAATAACGACAATGGCGAGAAAAACGGACACTGAAATCTTTCGGAAGGACGTGAAAGGAGAGGCGCGACCAGGGAGGGCTGGCCGATGGTGAAGGGCGGGAGCCCTCAAATCCTTTAAAGGAAGCGCAAAGAAGAACGGCTGGTACTGAGTCTTCCAGCGAGGAGGACCAGCTGGGCAAGGTGGTAGCAGGGAAGAAGAGGGGCGACCGCACTCCACCGATCCCGGTGAACGTGGGGCGTTTTCTAAACGCCCAACCGCGGCCGCGCAGATCGCGGTCGAAAGGGCAGCCAGCAGGACCCTACCACCGATCGGTCCGTGGAAAAAGAAGAAGGCCAAAGGCAGAGCGTGGGAAAAGGATCCACGTGAGGAAATGGAGAGGCCGCTGAGGGAGCGAGAGGAAGATGAGAAGTTTAGGGGAGGATGAAAGGAGATGGCGCTCAAAAATCTGGACATCTCCAGGTTGCCAAAAATGGGAACTGAAGGGCACTTTTGAGCCCTTAAAGAGGCCTCCGCCAAAACAGTTGGTGGATTGAAGCGCCCACCCAGTCCCGAGATCCCAAAAATACCCGACAAAAGGGCTCTAGGTCGGAGGCCCTCGAAGAGGAAGGCACCCCAGACCGCTGGAAAAGGAGAACCCAGTTGGGGCCGTTTGGGATGTCCACGTTGAGGGACGCCACGGATTTGAACAAACCGAGGCGCCTCATCGGACAAGGGGGCCCAATGTTGCAGGCCCACCGTGATGATATAACGACCGCCCCGCCTGAGAAGCGGCTTCGTCCACCGCCAGCCGCCGATAAAAAGGGGTGGCCCAAACGTTTGGGGTGGTGGAGGCCAGCTGCCCCTGTTCCCTGCCGCCCCTGCTGCCCCACACGGCAGCGCCGGTCGAGCGGAAAAACGACTACGACGCCGAAGGATGGGCCCCTCGTCTTCCCAAAAGGAAGGCCAAGAAGGGAAAAAAGGCCCCCGGACAACCTTGGGGTGCACCAGCGCCCGCAGCAGCAAGGCGGCACCAGGGCAGTCCAGGAGGGTGGATGGGACGCCGAAAACGCTCCGGCCGGCCCCAAAGTGAAGCAACGAGGGTTCGAAAACTTTTCCCCCAACCTGTCGGTGTGTGACGCTGCAGCCGGGCGCAGCGAGAAAGGGGTCATTGCCGACATCCCCCAAGATGCCAAAAGAAATGCAAACTGGAGGATATCGGCACGATGGCTCTGTTCCGCCAGGGAACGGGGGCCCGGATCCCCAGGTTCCGGGGGCCGCAGGGGCCAACCAATTGGCAGAAAGCCTGCCAATTGGTGGCCCAGAGGGGAAAAATCCAGGCCCGGTGCGGATCTTCGCATCCGGCCCGGATGATTGGCAAAAGAGGAGGTGGCTGAGGCGGAGCGCAAAAAGGCAGCTGCCCGGTCACCTCCAAAGGTGGAGAACCGCCGACCGGTCCGGTTCCGGGGAGTAGTGGTGAGCGCCCTTGCAGCCACCAAAAATAATCGGGGCGCCTCCAATCGGTTGGTGCTCGGGAGGTCAAACGTTGCGGGCGTCCGATGCGCGCTTCCGGTGCCTCGAAAAGGGCAGGGGAAGGTCATGGGCGTCGACCCCGCAGGCCTGTTACCGCTGTGCCAGTGGGCCACCAGTTCAGAGATGATCCCGTGCGCCGGTAAAAACTTGTTTAAAAGTTCAGTGGGCCTGCCCCACCAAACCCGACAGGAGGGGGGAGGGAGGGGCCCGGGCGGGGTGCCCAAGCCCGCGCTTCGGCTGAGGGGACTCAATGGCGTCCAATAAAGATGGCCACGCGAGCATCCTCAGACAATGAACCACGCCCAGAGCCGGACCTCTTGTTTCAGAGCATGGGCAGTGGTCGATTAGGTGGCCGTAGGTCGGAACGATTGTTTCCCCGGTAACGCCGGGACCTGTCCGATACTGCGGCAGTGGTCTGTGGGATTTCGGTCCCTCAACGAGGGATGGAGGAAAGGTTCATTGTCGGCGCCTGTTGGGGAGAAATTGGTCGTTTCAGCGTACTTTTCTCCCAACAGATTCCGCCGACTTTGAGGGCACCAGACCGATGTCACTGATCCGTTCTCGACCTTTCCGTGCTGGCGGAACGCCAAATCACCGGGTTGGGGTTCAGCCGGGATTTGCCGGATTTGGCTGGGCAGACGCGCGGGAAGGACACAGGAGTGGCCCTTGAGGTCGGGCCGTCGGTTTAAACAGGGGTTCGGTAAACAGGTCGGCCCGGGCGGGTGATAAGATTCGTTGCCAGCCCCGCCCGGTCCCGAAACAGGGTGGAAGGTGTTGACGGGCGTCGAACCCCTGTCGGATCATCGTTACATCCGAACAGGGCCGCCCTTGAAACCTATACGGCCCTGGCTGGACCCCGAGGACGAGGCCCCAGGGGCGCCCGGAAGCCTGACCGAGAGCGCCGGGAGGCGGCAAAGGCAGTGGGTTTCGCGCCCAATATTTCGATGTGGGGGGAGGCACAAGGTCCGGGGAACGCAGGTGGCGACGCGTCAGTCCCGGGCCAAACGTCTCCTCCAAACGCCGGGGTACTGGGAATGAAATCGCCGCGATGCGCAGAGAGGATCGTGGCACGGCGCCGACACCCGTTGTGGGACGACTGGCGGAGTGGGATGGTTCCGCAAGGGCCGGTCGACGTCCACGGTTGCGGGTCGGGTCCTGACCGGATGGGTGTCCGGGGTGAGGGGTTTTGGCTTACCGACACGCCAACGCATTTAACACCTTGCCCGGCCCGATAAAGGAGGGGCCCGATACCCCCAAATATAGCTGTACCTTGACGGTTCCAAACTTGTGTTTTGCGGTAATTAATCAACTCCCATTTGTTTTGATAAATTCATCTGTTGTTTAAATAATCTCTCAATAATCGTTCAAAATGGACATCATAGGATTTTTAGTTGCGTTATCCGGACACTGTCTATCAAACACGCCGATTTGTTTCGATTACAAGTCATTTCTCTTTTTAAAAAAGCGCTCCGTATGCCCATATAAGGGAATGACGGTTCAAAACTTGTGTTCGTGGGTAAATTATCAACCTGTACTTCCCATTTCGTCAAATTCTATCTTTGTTTTAAACATTCTCAAATAATAGTTCATAAATGGACATCCCAGGATTCTAAAATAGCGTTATCCTATTTTCTCAAACAGATTTGTTTTGGTTTTTCATTTTGCTATATAAATATAGCGCTCCTATGCCCATACAACGGTTGCAATGACGTTCAATATTTTTGTTCTTTCGGAAATTATCAACATGTACTTCCGATTTGTTTTGATCAAGATTCATATCTTTGTTTAAATATATTTCTCGAATAATCAATCATAAATGAACATCCAGTTTTAAAACTGTTATCCGGGTACACTGTCTTTCAAACACCAATTTGTTTCAATTGAGTTATTACCTATTCAAATATAGCACTCCGTAAAGCCCATAAACGGTATGTTGATTCAATAACTGTTCTTTCGGTAAATTATCAACATGATTCGACTTCTTTTGTCAAGATTCATATCTTTGTTTCTTATTAAACGTTTCAATACTTGTGTTTTTCTAAATTATCAACATGTACTTGGATTTGTTTGATCAATTCATATATTTGTTTAAATATATTCCTATTAATCAATCAAAATGGACCCCGGGATTTTTTAAAACTGCGTTATCGCGGTCACTGTCTTCTCAAACATGCCCTTTGTTTCTTAATTTTACTTTTCAAATATGCCCCATAAACCCATACAACGGTAGATTGACGGTTTACTTGTGTTCTTTGAAATTATCCAAATGTACTTGGACTTCTTTTTGATAAATTCATATCTTTGTTTTCATTTCATATCTGTGGTTCCAATACTTTTGTTCTTTCGGTTATCAACATGTATTGCCGATTTGTTTTGATCAAGATTCATATCTGTTGTTTAAATTTTCCTTGATATAATCAATCATAAATGGACATCCCAGGTTTTAAAAACTGCGTGATCGCGGTAACTGTCTACTCAAACATGCCGTTTGTTTCGATTCTTGTCATTTCTCTATTTAAATATACGCCCGTATAACCCTAAAACAGTAGCATTGACGGTTCAAAATTGTGTTCTTGGTAAATTATCAACCTGTACCCCAAATTTCTTGATCAAGATTCATTTATGTTGTTAAAATATATCCCTCGATATAATCAATCATAAATGGACATCCAGGATTTTTTTAAAAACTGGTTAACCGGGAACTGTCTACTCAAACATGATTTGTTTTGATTCGGACATTTCCATTTAAATTTCCCCGGATTTTATTTGAAATACTTGTGTTTTCGTAATTAATCAACGTACTTTTGGATTTTTTTGTTTTAGATTCATATCTTTGTTTAAAACATCTCTAATATAATCGTTCATAAATGGACATCAAAGGTTTTTTTGGTTATCGGGGTACGTCGACCAAACATGCTGATTTGTGTCGATTACGAGTCTACTGCTATTTTAATAAGTGTCCGATAAAGCTCATATAACGGTACGCATTGACGGTTCAATACAAGTTTCTTTGATTATCAACCTGTACTTGCCGATTTCTTTTGCGGTTGCGGCGATCGCCGGGTTTTTCCACAGCGGAGGAGCACCGGCACCTTCGATGGTCCCAAATGGCCCGGATAGGTGGTCCCGGCACCAAAGTCACCCGGAGAGTTCGGTGCGGCCCTTCTAAAATGAGGGCAACGCACCGCCCCGGGTCCCGATGGCATTCCGGGACGCGCTCGCTGGCCCCGGGGGGCCCGGGCCCAGAGTGAGGGCGATGTTTTTCCCTGTCTGGCCCCTTAACCCACAGAGGGAAGCAGGGAATCGTCCTCTCCGGAGGGGGGGACTCGCCCTCCGCCTACAGACCGATCGGCGTTGGACGTGGGGAAAACCTTTGAGAGAATCTGGCGGCGCATCGTCCAGCACCGGCCGGTCCAAATCGGCGGGTGGGGGGTTCCGCAAGGCGGTCGACCGTCACGCGGTGCTGCGGGTTGGGTCCCTGACAGGATGCGGGTCTCGGGTGAGGGTGTTTGGCGGTGTCCTCGACTCGCCAACGCATTAAACCCTGGGCCTGCATAAAAGGCGCCCGATACCGGGGCCCCCAAAGGGTGATCCCACCTGTCGCATCGACGTGTCGAGTTCCCGTGGAGATGGGCTCCGGACCATCGAGGTTCGTGTGAGTTCCACAGGGTCGGTGTTAGGACCGCTTCTGTGGAACCGTTGGTTTGATTGGGTGCTACTGGCGGCAATATCGAGGGTGTCGACGTCCTTGTTACGGGACGACACCCTCGTCACCGCCTGCCCAATTTTCCAGGGCTGCGATTCTCGCCACTGCCGGGGTCGCTCAAGTTATTGGGCGCATCCGGCTGGAAGAGGTGGCGCTCGAAAATCCGGGCCCTTTCTTTACGGGCCTCCCGGAACCCGCGGACGCCCACAATTGTTTGCGGCGTCCGCGTCGACGTCAAACCGACTATGAAATATCTCGGCCTAGTCCTAGACCGCCGATGGGTTTTGCGCCCATTTTGAGCGCCTCGCGCCTAGAGTGGCGAGGCAGCGGCACTCTCGGCAGACTGGCTCCCAACACTGGAGGCCACAGCTCCTGTCGCCGCCTGTACGCCGGAGTCGTCAGGTCCATGGTCTTGCAGGGCACCCGTGTGGGCCGACACCCTCAAGGAATCGGCAGTTGAGGAGAACCAGAGGTGTTGGCGATCCGGGCCGTACAGGGCTGGACCATCTCCGGCGAGGCGGCGTGCCTGTTGGCCCTTGCCCTGGGACCTGGATGCAAAATCCTCCGCGTCACTCTTTTTCTGGCGCGAGGAGGCGGGGTCTCGGGGCTTCAGGCCAGCCCAGAAGAGATAAGGGCGCAGAGACGATTGCGCTCCTTGCAATACAGGGAATGGGAGCTGCGGCTGGGCACCCCAGCGCCGGCGTCAAGCAGAACCATACGCCCCATTAAAGTGGTGGCTAGAAAAGGAACACGGCTCCCTAACATTCCGCGCAGGTTCTCTCGGGACGGCTGTTTCGGAGGGTAACCTGTGCCGCGTGGCCGAAAGGAGCTACGGAAGTGCCACCACTGGCGTATGTGCCGAAAGACGGCCCAACACGCGCTGGAAGGTGCCCAGCCTGGGTCGAGCAACGCCGAGCTGCGTGGTGTCGTGGGGCACGACCCACTTCCTGCTGTGTACGCAGGATCCAGAAGCGAAAGGTCGTGGGGCGCCTCCGTTTCTGCGAGGACGTGATTGAAGGGCCGCGGAAAGGGACGGGGCCGTGGCGCCCTGGCTATCGCAGAAGAAGGCCAGGGCGCCGAGTGGCGACGCGCGCAACCTTCCCCTGACACTGAGCCCCTGGGCGGCCGGCAGAGGTGCCGCCAGAGAAGGGCTCAAGAGGGAGCCGTGCTGTTTGTTCCGGCACGGCGCCTAAGCGTTCGGGTGTCCCAACACACCGGAGAGAAGAAGGCCGAGAGGGGCCACGTCGCGCCGGGGTCGCCGAAGACTGTGATCGTGCCCGGCCCCGGCCAGCAATAAGAAAGGCAACCGTTGGTTTATGGGCATTCCGGCCGCTCCATCTTGGTCGGGGCCCAATCGCGTCCCTCACTTTGGCGGCGGAATCCGTAACTGGATTTTCCAAGCAAAAAAAAAAAAAAAAAAAGGTTCCGGCCCCGCAGGTTCTCCTTTGTCAGGGTGGGGCTCAGTAACCGGGCTTGGGTCAGCCGCGGGAAGCAGAAGAAACGCCGGCCTGAGGTGGCCGGGTGGAGGAGCTGCCAGCGGGTAATATCCGCTTTGGATGCGCCTGGGAGGGTGCAGGGACGCGGTCGCAGGAGGAGACGTGCCGCCTTTGCCCCGCGCAGGGTGGAGTCCGGGGGAGGGTGTCGGTTCCTGGCCGCTCTCTATCTCCGCGACTGGCACCACAGCTGATGCGGTGTGGAGGTTGGGAGGGATTCGGCATGGTGTCGTCGATTCTCCTCCTTCTGCGGCCGAAATGGCTAGCGGGGAGCGTTCCATCTGAGCCGCCGGGGGCTGGGTTTGGTCCTTGCGGTCGAACTCCCGCTCCCCTGGCGGAACAGATTCGGAATCTGTTACCCGAACACAGGGGCCGGGACGGGCGCTTGTTCCGACGCGCCAGAGAGGCAGATGGTTGGCGAGATGGGGCTGCTTCGGCGGGAGCGCTGGTGGGGTTGCAGATGAGTGCAAAACGTTCCTGTGACCCCACCTAAAAGCGTCAGGAAGGAACAACGTGGTGGTTTTAGTCGGTGCGAGTCCGACACACCCGTCTTGCCCCCTGCGAGGACGGTATGCCGTGGCATCTTCCCACGGTAAAAAAAAGGTTGAGTTCCGGGGCCTTGCCAGCGGGCTCAGATAAGCCCTTTGGATGCGCCTAAGGAGGGTGTGAGGACGGGTCGCAGGAGGTAGACGTGCCGCCCTTCCTGTCCCTCACCAACCCGGGTGGAGTCTTGGGGGAAGAGGGTGTCAGTATTCCGTAGCCGCTCTCTATCCATCTGCGACTCGGCGGCCACGCACCGCTGATGCAGGTGTGGAGGGCCGTGGAGGGGGACATTCGGCATGGTGTCGTCGATCTCTCCTCCTTCTGCAGGCCGAAATGAGCTACGGCGGAGCGTAACATCTGACCGCCGCTGGGGGCTGGAGTTTGGTCCTTGCGTGGTCAGGGAACTCCTAGCTCCCATTTGACCCAATGCTGGATTCGGGGAATCTGTTACCGAACTACAGGGCCGAGACGAAGGGCGCGCTAGTTCCGACGCGCCAGAGGGAGCAGATGGCCGTAAGGCTGAGATGGGGCTGCTTCGGCGGCCAGCGCTGGTGGGGTTGCAGATGAGTGCAAAACGTTCCTGTGACCCCACCCTAAAAGCGTCAGGAAGGAACAACGTGGTGGTTTTAGTCGGTGCAGGAGTCCGACGAACCCGTCTTGCCCCGCGAGGACGGGTATGCGTGAACATTTCCCACGGTAAAAAAAGGTTCCGGAGCCCTTACAGAGGATGCCACCACTGTGGCGTATGTGGCTGAAGAGACGGCCCAACACGCGCTGGAAGGTTGCCAGCCTGGGTCGAGCAACGCCGAGAGCTGCAGTGGTGTCGTGGGGCACGACCTTTCGCTTCCTGCCGTAGTGCGCGGGATGCTTAGAGCGAAAGGTCGTGGGGCGCCGTCCTTGCTTTCTCGAGGACGTGATGGCCGGAAGGAGGCCGCGGAAAGGGACAGGAGGCCGAGAGCGCCCTGGCTATCCGCAGAAGAGCCAGGGCGCCGAAGAGTGGCGTACGCGCGCAACCTTCCCCGCTGACACTGAGCCCTGGGCGGCCGGCAAGAGGGTGCCCGCCGCAAGAAGAGGCTCAGAGGGAGCACCTGCTGTTTGTTCCGGCACGGCGCCTAAAAGCGACGTTCCGGTGTCCCGTAACACACCGGAGAGAAGAGCCGAGAGGGCCACGTCGCGCCAGGGTCGCCGAGACTGTGATCGTGCCGCGGCCCCGCTACAGCGACATGAGAAAGAACAACCGTTGGTTTTGGTAGGGTATACCGGCCGCTCCATCTTGGTCCGGGGCCCATATCCCCTGCGCCCTCACTTTGGCGGCGGGGAATTCGTAACTGGATTTTCCAACGCAAAAAAAGGTTCAGGAGGCCTTCCCCGAACAGGTTCTCGCTTTGTCGTGCGGTGGGGCTCAGTACCTGCGGCTTGGGTCAGCCGCAGGGGAAGCTAGAGGAACCTGGCCAGGCCTGAGGTAAGGCCAGCCGTGGAAAAAGGTTCAAAGGTTCCGGGAGCCTGTTGTGGCGGGCCTCAGACCCTCGCTCCCTGTACCCTCTTTGTTAAGAGGAACCGGATGCGAGCCAGATCTACCTGCAGTGCGTCAGAGCCTCGCCGAGCTGTGATGTATGAAAGAGCAAAGGTATGAATGTGTGTGTGGGAGTTGGGGCAAAGGAGTAAGTGCGAGATGTATGAATGGAAGTCCCCAGAGAGGGACGTGTGAATCGTCCGGTGTATTGCACTCGCTGCCGAAGCACCGGCGATCTCGGCCTGTCGTGGGTGTCGTGGATCACGTCTCGCGGTCTGCAGCAGTGCTGAGGGTCCTGCCTTCATTGGCCGGACCGCGAGAGACAACCTCTCTAAAAACCGTTGATCTCGGCGTTGTGGTACGTGGCGTCGGGTGCTCGCAAGACGGCTGGAACGATCACCAGCCATTAGCGGCCCACCCTGGGAACTTCCCGCCCCCCAGGCGTATTTAGGGTTACCGGTGCTACATGGTCCCTGGCCCGGTGGACTTTTGTTACCTAATATTCGTGGGATTGGATATGGAACAATCAAAAATAAACAAAAAAACTGGAGGTGGAAACAATAACGACAATGGCGAGAAAACGGACACTGAAATCTTTTCGGAAGGATCAGTTGAAAGGAGAGGCGCGGACCAGGTGAGGGCTGGCTCTCCGATGGTGAAGGCGCGAGGGTATGCCCTCAAATTCCTATATAGGAAGCGCACCAGAGAAGACACGGCTGGTACTCAAAGCGAGTCTTCCAGCGAGGAGGACCAGCCGGCGCACAAGGTGGTAGCAGCGGAAGAAGAGGGGCGACCTGCATCTCCACTGATGCCCCGAGATGAACGTGGGCGTTTTCTAAACCTAACCGCGACAGCTGCGAGATCGCGGTCGAATAGCGGCAGCCAGCAGGACCCTACCACCGATCTGGTCTGCTGGCAAAAACGAAAAGGCCAAAGGCAGCAGAGCGTGCGGAAAGGATCGCACGCTCGAGGAAATGGTAGAGGCCGCTCCGGAGGGCGAGGCATAGATGAGAATGCCTTGACGGCGGAGGATGCAAAGGAGATGGCGCTCAAAAATCTGAGCATCATCTCCCAGGTTGCCAAATCCGGCAACCTGAAGGGCACTACGTACGTGCCCTTAAAGGTGCTCCTCCGCCATGAAACGGTTCAGGTGGATGTGATGAGCCGCTCCTGCAGTCGGCCGAGATCCCAAATACTCGGCTGACAAAAGGAGCTCTAAGCTCGGGTGGAGGCCCTCGAAGAGGAAGTGCGACGCCTCAGACCGTTGGAAAAGGAGAACCGGCAGTTGAAGGCCGCCGCCAAGGACGATGTCCACGTTGAGGGACTGCCTACGGATTTGGAACAAATCCTGAGGCGCCTCATCGTGGACATGAGTGGAAACCAATGTTGCAGGCCACCGTGATGATATAACGGACCGCCTCCTGCCGGAGAAGCGGCTTCGTCCACCGCTGGCCGCCGATAAAAGGGTGGCCCAAACGTTTGCGGCAGTGGTGAGGCCAGCTGCTGCCCTGCTGTCCCTGCCGCCCCTGCTGCCCCACTACGTGCAGCGCCGGTGGCCGTAGCGGCAAAAACGACTACGACGCCGAAGGATGGGCCCCCTGCAAGTCTTCCCCAAAAAGGGAAGGCCAAGAAGGGGAAGAAAAAGGGCCCCCGGAGCAACCGGCCAGGGTGCGACCAGCGCCCCGCAAGTGGCAGCAACGGCGGCACCAGGGCAGTCCACGGATGGGTGGACGCTGGTGACGCGCCGTAAAACGGCCAAGCCTGGCGCTGGCCCCAAAGTGACAGCAACAAAGAGGGTTCGAAAACTTAAGGCCCCTAGCTCGTCGGCTGTAGTGATCAAGCTGCAGCCGGGCGCAGCTGAGAAAGGGGTCACGTATGCCGACATCCTCCAAGATGCCAAAAGAAATGCAAACTGGAGGATATCGGCATCGATGGCCTCCGTTTCCGCCATGCGGCAACGGGGGCCCGGATCCTCCAGGTTCCGGGGGCCGCCAGCGGAGAGAAGGCCAACCAATTGGCAGAAAAGCTTCGCCAATTGGTTGGCCCAGAGGTGGCTACAATATCCAGGCCCGAAAAGTGCGCAGATCTTCGCATCTCGGGCCTGGATGATTCAGTCAAAAGACGGAGGTGGCTGAGGCGGTAGCGCAAAAGGCAGCTGCCCGGTCACCTCCGTAAAGGTCGGAGAAATCCGCCAGGACCGGTCGGTCTCGGTGGAGTAGTGTGAGCTGCCCTATTGCAGCACCAAAAATAATCGGTGGTGGGCGCCTCCCTAATCGGTTGGTGCTCGGTGCAGGTCAAACTGCTTGCGCGCGTCCGATGCGCTGCTTCCGGTGCCTCGAAATAGGGCACGTGGCGGAGCAGTGTGCACAGGCGTCGACCGCAGCAGTGCCTAGTTACCGCTGTGGCCAGCTGGGCCACCAGTTCAAGACACTGCATCCTGTGCGCCGCGGCTAACAAACCGCTGGCCTACAGTTGGGCAGGTGCGGCCTGCCCACAAACCCGACAGGAGGCGGAGGAGGGAGGTAAGGCCTGGGCTTGGAAGCCAGGTGCCCAAGCCCAGCGCTTCGGCTGAGGGGACTCAAATGGCCGTCCAATAAAGATGGCCACGCTGAGCATCCTGCAGACAAATCTGAACCACTGCGCCAGAGCTCAGGACCTCTTGTTTCAGAGCATGGCGCAGTGGTCGATTCAGGTGGCCGTAGTGTCGGAACCGTATTACGTTCCCCCCGGCAATAACTGGGCCGGGGACCTGTCCGACACTGCGGCAGTGGTCTGTGGGACTGCTGCGGGGTCCCCTCAACCGAGGGATGTGAAGAAAGGTCCAGGCTTCGTCGGCGCTCTGTTGGGAGAAATTGTTGTCGTTTCAGCGTACTTTTCTCCCAACAGATCTCTGCCGACTTTGAGGCTACCTAGACCGACTGGGGTCACTGATCCCGTTCTTACGGACCTTTCCCTGTGCTGGTCGCGCGGGGACCTCAACGCCAAATCACCGGCGGGGTTCAGCCGGTGATTTGCCGGATTTAAGCTGCGCAGACGCGCGGGGAAGGACACTGGAGGAGTGGCTCCTGGAGGTCGGGCTGTCGGTCTTAAACAGGGGTTCGGTAAACACGTGTGTTCGAGCCCAGGGCGGGTCGATAATTGATGTATCGTTCGCTAGCCCCGCCCTGGCTCGCCGAATACAGGGCTGGAAGGTGTTGACGGGCGTCGAGACCCTGTCGGATCATCGTTACATCCGATTCAGGGTCTCCGCCCTCCTAGACACCTATACCGGCCCTGGCCGGACCCCGAGGGACGACGGCCCCAGGTGGCGCCTCGGAAGCCTGGACCGAGAGCTGCTGAAGGAGGCGGCAATAGTGCAGTCGTGGGTTTCTGCGCCCAATATTGTCGATGTGGAGGGGGAGGCACAATGGCTCCGGGACGCAATGTCGCAGGTGTGCGACGCGTCGATGTCCCGGGCCAAACGTCTCCCTCCTAAACGCCGGGTGTACTGGTGGAATCCCGAAATCGCCGCGATGCGCAGAGAGTGCATCGTGGCACGGCGCCAGTACACCCGTTGCGGAGTGGCAGTATGGCTTCCGCAAGGGCCGGTCGACCGTCCACGCGGTGCTGCGGGTCAGGTCCCTGACGCAGGATGCGGTGTCTCGGGGTGAGGGTGTTTTGGCGGTGTCACTCGACATCGCCAACGCATTTAACACCTTGCCCTGGGCCTGCATAAAGGAGGCGCTCCGATACCACGGGGTGCCTCCCTACCTGCAAAGGGTGATCGGGGCCTACCTGTCGCATCGACGTGTCGAGTTCCCGTGCCGAGATGGGCTCCGGACCATCGAGGTGTCGTGTGGAGTTCCACAGGGGTCGGTGTTGGGACCGCTTCTGTGGAACGTTGGTTTTGATTGGGTGCTACGTGGCGGCAATATCGAGGGTGTCGACGTCACTTGTTACGCGGACGACACCCTCGTCACCGCCCGTGGCACCAACTTTCGCAGGGCTGCGATTCTCGCCACTGCCGGGGTCGCTCAAGTAATTGGGCGCATCCGGCGGCTAGGACTAGAGGTGGCGCTCGAAAAATCCGAGGCCCTTTACTTTTACGGGCCTCGGAACGCGCCACCTGCGGACGCCCACATCATCGTTTGTGGCGTCCGCGTCGACGTCAAGCCGACGATGAAATATCTCGGCCTAGTCCTAGACCGCCGATGGAGGTTTTGCGCCCATTTTGAGCGCCTCGCGCCTAGAGTGGCGAGAGCAGCGGCAGCTCTTGGCAGACTGCTCCCCAACACCGGAGGACCCAGCAGCTCCTGTCGCCGCCTTTACGCCGGAGTCGTCAGGTCCATGGTCCTGTACGGGGCACCCGTGTGGGCCGACACCCTCCAAAAGGAGAGTACGGCAGTATTGAGGAGAACCCAGAGGGTGTTGGCGATCCGGGCCGTACGGGGCTACCGGACCATCTCCGGTGAGGCGGCGTGCCTGTTGGCTGGTTCCTTGCCCTGGGACCTGGATGCAGAAATCCTCGCGTCACTCTTTTCTGGCGCGAGGAGCGAAGGTCTCAGGGCTTCAGGCCAGCCCAGAAGAGATAAGGGGCGCAGAGAGGAATTGCGCTCCCTTGCAATACAGGAGTGGGAGCTGCGGCTGGAGCACCCAGCGCCGGCCTCGAACAATAGAAGCCATACGCCCCGTTCTTAAGTGGTGGCTGGAAAGAGGACACGGCTCCCTAACGTTCCGCGCGACGCAGGTTCTCTCGGGACATGGCTGTTTCGGGAGGTACCTGTGCCGCGTGGCCGGTAGGGAGCCTACAGAGGAGTGCCACCACTGTGGCGTATGTGCCGAAGAGACGGCCCAACACGCGCTGGAAGAGTGCCCAGCTTGGGTCGAGCAACGCCGAGAGCTGCGTAGTGTCGTGGGGCACGACCTTTCGCTTCCTGCCGTAGTGCGCAGGATGCTAGAGAGCGAAAGGTCGTGGGGCGCCGTCCTTGCTTTTTGCGAGGACGTGATGGCCCGGAAGGAGGCCGCGGAAAGGGACAGGGAGGCCGTGAGCGCCCTGGCTATCCGCAGAAGAAGGCCAGGGCGCCGAAGAGTGGCGTACGCGCGCAACCTTCCCCTGACACTGGGCCCTGGGCGGCCGGCAAGAGGGTGCCGCCGCCCAGAGAAGGGCTCAGAGGGCGCCGTGCTGTTTGTTCCGGCACAGCGCCTAAAGCGACGTTCCGGGTGTCCCAACACACCCGGAGAAAGAGGCCCGAGAGGGCCACGTCGCGCCGGGCCGCCGAAGACTGTAATCAGTGCCCGCGGCCCCGCTACACGACATGATGAAAGGAACAACCGTTGGTTTTTAGTGGGTATACCGGCCGCTCCATCTTGGTCCGGGGCCCACATATCCCAGCTGTCCCCTCACTTTGGTGATGCTTGCGTGCGCTCAAATACTTTCTGCAGGAATTCGAACAGCCAGCATGGTTTCTGTAAGGGACGCAACACATCCACGGCGATACAAGCGATACCTGAAACGGCCGGGGAATCGCCCTGCAAGTACGTTCAGGCAGTGTACTTGGACATATCCGGTGCTTTGACAATGCTTGGTGGCCGATGGTGCTTCTTAAAAGCGAAAATGGCCGGCTGTCCACCGAACATATACCGGATGCTGTGCGGGTACTTCGTTGGACGACCATAGGGCTGTACTGGGAAAACTGCGAGATGGAAGGTCTCCACGATGGGTTGCCCGCAGGGATCGGTCCTTGGTCCTACCCTGTGGAACATCCTCATGGATGATCTGTTCCACCTCCCTCTCGCAGAAAATACGAAGCTAGTCGCATACGCCGATGATGTCACGGTGCTGATCGAGGCTAACTCCCGTGCCATGGTTGAAAGGAAAGCGTGCGAGAACTTGTGCAAAATAACCGAATGGGGATCCAGGAACCGCTTGAGTTTTGCCCCTCATAAGTCATACACCATGACCCTGAGGGGCAAGCTCCAGAGGGCACCTGTGATCAAAATGGACGGGACATCGATCCGCCCCGTGATGTCCACTACGGTGTTGGGCGTATGTCTGGATGCAGCCCTGTCGTTCAACGAACATGCCAGATCGATCACGAGCAGGGCGGGTAACTGTTTCGGGAAGGTGGCCCGTGTGTCGTCACCGACTTGGGGAGTAACTTACCCTGCGCTGAGGTTACTATATACCGGTACGTTTGTATCTACCATCACGTATGCGGCCGCTTGTTGGTGGGAAAGGGCGAACCACTACCTGGTCCGCTCAACTTTGTTGAGGCCAGCGGACGCCCTGATCCTGCTCAAAGGCTACAGATCAACCAGCACGGCAGCCTTCCGGTACTAGCTGGAGTGCTGCCGGCAGTGGAGGTTGTATGGGCTGGCAGGCGCTGGTGTGAAGTAGGAACATGCCCAGTGAGGTCGAGCCGACGTAAGAGGCCATATGGAAGGACATAGTTGGCTGCTGGGAGGAAAGATGAAGTCGGAACTGAAAGGTAGAACTCTTTCAATTCTTTCAGGAGGTATCTACGCGATTGCAGGCGAAATGGATATCCCCGGACTATGTCACGTCACAATTGTGACGGGTCACGGTGTTTCCGTAAGCGCCTACACGACATGGGCTTAAGCGATGGAAGTATTTGCAGAATGCGGTCTGGACGAGGAGACTAGGCACCATGTGCTCTGGGTGTGCCCTTTATAAGGACCTGAGAGAAAAGATGTTGAACAGGTGATCTGCGCTGGGGCGGGACCAGCTCTACTGCGATCTCGTCTCCACGGAGGGAATTTGTATGGAGTCAAGAAGGTGTGCGAGCCTCACGGCCAGACCGTGCACCCTCCAACAATTCGGCCCATATAACCGCAAGGTTGGTGGGGCCATGGGAGTGGTGGGTTGTCCCTCACTTTGGCGGCAAGGAATCCGTAAGCTGGATTTTTCCAACGCAAAAAAAAAAAAAAAAATAAAAAAAAAAAAAAAAAGGTTAGGGTTCCGGTGTGGAGTGCTGAGGGTCCTGCCTTCGTTGGCCGGACCGCAGGAGACAACCTCTCTAAAAACCGTTGATCTCGGCGTTTGTGGTACGTGGCGTCGGGTGCTCGCAAGAGCGGCTGGAACGATACACCAGCCATTGGCGGCCCACCCTGGGAACTTCCGCCCCCAGGCGTATTTGGGGTTACCGGTGCTACATGGTCCCTGGCCCGGTGGACTTCCATTACCCTAATATTCGTAGGTTTGATATGGATACATCAAAACTAATAAAAACAAAGTACGATCGACAAAAATGACGACAATGGCGAGAAATCGGACACCGAAATCTTTTCGGAAGGATCTATTGAAAGGAGAGGCGCGGACCAGGTGAGGGCCGGCTCTCCGATGGTGAAGGCGCGAGGGTATGCCCTCAAATTTTTCAGGAAGCGCACCAGGGAGGACACAGCCGGCACTCAAACTGAGTCTTCTGGCGAAGAAGAACAGCCGGCGCACAAGTTTCTAGCGGCAGAAGAGGATGACGATGAGCAACTTTCGTCTCCCTTACTGCCACGGGACGAACGCGGGCGTTTCTTGAAACGCCCAACCGCGACAGCTACAAGATCGCGGTCGAGTAGCGGCAGCCAGCAGGACCCTACCACTGATTTGGTCCTGTTGGCAAAAACGAGGAAGGCCCAAAAGGCAGCAGAGCGTGCGGAGAAGGACCGCACGCTCAGCGGGGCGGCCTATAAAATGGTAATGAACAGGCTTCGTCCTTGGGCCCCCACTCACAGAGAGTCTAGCGCCGCAGATGGTGAGCGGCGATCGCCGAAGCTTTATTCCCACAGCGGAGGAGCACGCACCTTCGATGGTCCCAAATAGCACGGATGAGGTCGACCCAGTCCGGAAGCGCAGAAGTCAGCCCGGAGAGTTCGGTGCAGCCCTTCTAAAAATGAGGGGCAAACGCACCGCCCCGGGTCCCGATGGCATTCCGGGACGCGCGCTGGCGCTGGCCTAGGGGACGCCCTGGGCCCAGAGTGAGGACGATGTTCTCGCCTGTCTGGCTCAAGCCTTAATACCACGAGGGTGGAAGACAGGAAGACTCGTCCTCATCCAAAGGAGGGCGTCGGCGG
>JAGSMT010000884.1:0-27659 GCA_029286875.1 Lamproptera curius
CCCGGGGCCAAAAGGGCCCACAAAAATGCCACCACGGGCGTATGGAAGGACACCCAACATGCGCTGGAAGGTGCCCAGCCTGGGTCGAGCAACGCCGGGGCCGGGTGTGTCGTGGGGCCGACCCCCTCCTGCCGTGGTGCCCGGGGAGCGGGAAAGGTCGTGGGGCGCCGTCCGCTTTTGCGGGCTGATGGGCGGAAGGAGGCCGCGGAAGGACGGGAGGCCGTGAGCGCCTGGCTATCCGGAAAAGGCCAGGGCGCCGAAGTGGCTGCGCAGCCCCCTGACCCAGGCCCCTGGGCGGCCGGCGGGTGCCCGCCGGAGGGCTCAAGAGGGCCCGTGCTGTTTGTTGGCCGGCCCAAAAGCATTCGGGTGTCCCCCCGGAAAAAGGCCCGGGAAGGGGCCCGCGCGCCGGGGTCGCCGGGCTGGATCGTGCCCCGGCCCGGCTCACGACGAAAACCTTTGGTTTTGGGGGTACCGGCCCTCCCTCTTGGTCCGGGGCCCCCTTTCCCCTCCCTCAGGCGGGGGAATCCATGCTGGATTTTTCAACGGAAAAAGGTTGGGTTGGTTAGGTTGGTTAGGTTCCTATACGGGTTTCCGAAAGGTTCGGGGCCTACCTGTGCATCCTGTCAATTCCCGGCCAGATGGGCCCGGACCATGGGTTCGTGGGTTCCCAAGGGGTCGGTGTTGGGACCCTCGGGAACGTGGGGCAAACTGGGTGCTACTGGCGGCAATATCGAGGGTGTCGACGGCCCATTGCGCGGACGACACCCTCTCGCCGTGGCCCAATTTTCGAGGCTCGATTCTCCCCTGCCGGGGTCGCTCGTGATTGGGCGCATCGGCGGCGGAAAGGTGGCTGAAAAATCCGGGCCCTTTTTCGGGCCTCGGAACCCCCCTGGGACGCCCCAAAGTTTCGGCGTCCGCGTCGATCAAACCGACGATAAATTTCTCGGCTGTCTGACCGCCATGGGTTTCGCCCATTTTTGGGTCGCCCTTTCGAGGGCGGCAACTCCGGGGTAATACCGGAGGACCAGCCTCCTGTCGCCCTTACGCCGGGTCGTTGGTCCCATGGTTGTGGGGGCACCCGTGTGGGCCGCACCCTCAAAGGAAGCTATGGAACCAGAGGGTGTTGGCGATCCCGGCCACCGGGCTATCGGACCATCTCCGGCAGGCGGCGTGCCTGATCTGGCTCTGCCTGGGACCTAGACGCAATCCTCGCGTCACTCTTCTTCTGGCGCGAGGAGGCGAGGTCTCCCAGGGCTGTAGGCCACCCAAGAAGAAATAAAGGGGCGCAGAGATGTGCGCTCCGCAATGGAGTGGGAGTTGCGGCTGGAGGCACCCGGCACCGTCACATTGACCCTGCGCCCGTATTAAAGTGGTGGCTAGAAGAGGACACGGCTCTAACATTCCACGCGACGCAGGTTCTCTCCAGGACCGGCTGTTTCGGGAGGACCTGTGCCGCGGGCCGGTAAGGGACCTACGGAGAGTGCCACCACTGTGGCGTATGTGCCGAAGACGGCCAGCACGCGCTGGAAGGTGCCGGCCTGGGTCGAGCAACGCCAGAAGCTGCGGTGTTCGTGGGGCCGACCTTTCGCTGCCTGCCGTAGTGCGGATGCTGAAACGAAAGGTCGTGGGGCGCCTCCTTGCTTTGCGAGGACGTGATGGCGGAAGGAGGCCGCGGAAAGGGCAGGAGACCGAGCGCCCTGGCTATCCGCAGAAAGGCCGGGCGCCGAAGGTGGCGTACGCCGGCCTTCCCCTGACACTGAGCCCTGGGCGGCCGGCAGGGTGCCCGCCGAAGAGGAGCTCAAGAGAGCGCCGTGCTGTTGTTCCGGCACGGCGCTAAAGCGACTTCGGTGTCCCAACACACCCGGAGAAGAGCCGAGGGCCACGTCGCGCCAGGTCGCCGAAGACTGTGATCAGTGCCCGCGCCCGCTACGCGACTAGAAGAAAAGACAACCGTTGGTTTTTTTGGGTATCCGGCCCTCCATCGGGGGGCCCCATTTTCCCCCCCCCTTTGGCGGGGGAATCCTCTGGTTTTCCAACGGCAAAAAAAAAAATGGTTGGTTAGGTTGGGTTGGTTAGGTTAGGTTGGTTAGGTTGGTTGGGTTCGGTAAATCCGTCCTCTTCTTCTGGCGCGAGGGGCGTTTCCCCGGAGCCCAAAGAGATAAGGGGCGCAGGACGGTGCGCTCCGCAATACAAGGGTGGGAGTTGCGGCTGGAACAGCCCGCGCATCGTGACCTACCCCCCGAAAAGTGGTGGCTAGGAAAAGGATCCCTAACATTGCCACCAGGTTTCTCGGACACGGCTGTTTGGGAGGGTCCTGTGCCGCGTGGCCGTAAGGCCCAGGGGTGCCCCACTGGGCTGTGCTGAAGGCGCCCTTTGGAAGGTGCCCAGCCTGGGTCGAGCAACCCAGGCTGCTGGTGTCGTGGGGCCGACCCACCGCCCTGCTTGTGGGATGCAAGAGCGAAAGGTCGTGGGGCGCCGTCACTTAGCACTGCGGACGATGGCCAGGAAGGAGGCCGCAGAGGGACAGGGGAGGCCGGGCGCCCTGGCTGTCACGAGGCCAAGCAGTGGCGACCACGCGCGGCGCTGACGCGAGCTGGGCGGCCGCAGAGGGTGCCGCCCAGAAGAAGAGCTCAGAGAACCGTGCTGTTTGTTCCCGGCGCGGCGCCTAAACGACGTTTCCGGGTGTCCCAACACACCGGAGAGAGGAAGGCCGAGAGGGCCGCACGTCGCGCCGGGGTGCCGAAGACTGTGATCAGTACCGCGGCCCCGGCTTTCTGGCGACAAGAAAGGAACAACCGTTGGTTTTGGTGGGTGCCACCGGCCGCTCTTGATTCGGGGGCCCCATGTCCCGCTTTCTTCTGCGCTGGCGGCGGGAATCCGTAGCTGGATTTTCCAACGGGAAAAAAAAAAAAAAGGTTAGGTTCCGGTGGCGGGTTGTCAGATCCATCCAGCGCGTCCCAAGGTTGCGGATGGGCGCCCAGATTATAAGGGGTGCCGGCTCGACCGGCGCGGACAGAAACGGCAGTGCACCATCTCTGCTCCGTTAAAGGGTGGAGATGTGGCAGTGCCCCAGCTAACGGTGACCTGTTGTGGCGGGCTCAGACCCTCGCTCATGCCCCTCTTTGTTAGAGGGGCACGGGATGCGGTGATCCCTGCCAGTGCGTGAAACCTCGCGGGCGTGATGTGGAAAGAGCAGGTATGAAGAGCAAAGGTATGAATGTGTGGTTGGAAGACCCAAAGGGCAAAGAGCCGAGATGTAGATGAAGTCCGAGGAACGGTGTGATCGTTCGGTGTGTTACTCAGCTTTTGCGAACTGACGATCTCGGCCTACTGTCGTGGGTGTCATAGATCGTCTCGCGGCCTGCACGGCAGTGCTGAAGATTACTGCTGCTTCATTAGCGGACCGCGAGGACGCTTCTCAAACTTGCGTGATCTGACGTTGCTGAGCACGTGGCGATGGTGCCATAAAACTGGCTGGACATTACGCAGCGTGGCAGCCACCCTGGGAACTTCGCCCAGGCGGTTACGGTGCACCACGTCCACTGGCGGACTTCAATTTATTACTCGTGGGATTGGATATGGTCGGTAAAATAAATAAAAAAAACTGGAGGAAGATCGACGAAACATTTATTAACAACTGATAAGCGGACACCGATAACGCTATCGAAGGACGTAGTGAAAGAGAACTGGACCGGTGGGGCCGGCTCTCCGACTGACTGCGGTATGCCTGAGATTTTCAATAATACGCACAGAGGACGGCTGGCACACGGAGGCGGTCTTCTGGTAGAGAGAGAGATCAGCCGGCACAAAGGTGGTGGCGGCGGAAGAGGGGCGACCGCATCACCGCTGATGCGGGAACCGAGCGTGGGCGCTTTCCTAAACGCTGCGGATCGCGATAGATAGCGTAGCAGGACCTACCGACCTGGTGCATGCGTAAAACAAAGACTGAGCATGGCGACGTGCAGAAAGGATCACACGCTCGAAGAAAATGAAAGAGGCCGCTCGGAGGAGAAGAAGGCGTGGAGGGAGGATGCTGCGGCGGAGGATGCAAAGGGATAGCTCGGGTGAGCATCATCTCCCCAGGTTCCTAGATCAAACGGCCTGAAAGAAGCGCATAACCGTACGCCGGAAAATCTCCTCCGCCGTAAACAGTTTGGTACAGATGTGATGAGCCGCTCACCCAGTCGGCGGGTGCGGTGCTCGGCTGACAGGCGTTGAGCGAGTGAGAGCTCTCGAGAGAGGTGCGTCGTCTGCGTACTCTTTGAGAACAGAAAGAACCAGCTGGGGCCCGCGGTGAAGGAATGTCCCACGCTGAGGTTGCAACCGGTGTTGGTGAGCAAATACGCGGCGCCTGTCATTATGGACATGGTGAGCTATACTCAGGCTCACCGCGGACTTACTGCCGGAGAAGCGGCTGTCTGCTGGCCGCCGATAAACGGGCGGCCCCTACGTTTGCGGCGGCAGTGGTGGGGAACTCCTGCTGCCCCCTACACCTCTGCCCTACTCCCCTGCACCCCTGCGTGCAGCAGAGAGGGGTGCGTGAGCGCGCCAGCCGAAGGAAGTTGCCCCTTCAAGCCGCCCACAAAGGGAAGGTAAAAGGAAGAAAGAAAGACCCCAGACCAGCCCAGGCCAGGATGCGACCGGCGCTGGGCAGGTGGCGGCGCAAATTCAGCATGCGACATTCCACGGATGGGTGGACTCTGGTGTCACTTCACATCGCCTCAAACTAACTGGTCAAAAGAACACAACAAAGAAGAGGATGCCAAAATTAAGGCCCTACATAAATAAACACTTGGTTATCAAGCTGCGACCAGGCGCAGCAGGGTCACTTGTTCTGGCACATCCTCCGGGGCGAAGAAAGTATGCAACTTTGCGGACATTGGGTCCAGTGGCCTCCGGTTCCGTCTGCTGGCAACGGGGGCCAAATCTAAGTTCAGGGGCCGCCAGCGGCAGGTAACCAATTTAGCAGAAAAACTTCGTCAATTGGTTGGTCGAATCTTCTAATATCAGGCCGAAAGGTGCGAATATTTGCATCTCGGGCCTGGACCGATTCTCTATAGATAAGACGGAGGTAGCTGAGGCGGTGGCACGAGCAGCTGCTGGTCACACTCCGTAAGTCGGAGATATCGCGGGCCGGACGGGTCTCGGCGGAACAGTGAATGCTGCGCTGCCCTGCTGGCAGCCACCAAAAAAAAAATGGTGATGGTGGGCGCCTCTGATCGGGTAGTTGACCGGTACAAATTGAAACTGCGCGACGTCCGATGCGCTGCTTCCCTGCCTCGAAATCGGGCACGTGGCGGGCAGTGCCATACGGGCGTCATTTGGCAGTGCCTACTACCGCTGGCCAGCTGGGCCTGGCGGGTTGCCAGGCCGCCACGTTGTATCTTGTGCGCGGCAGCAAATAAACAAGCCTTCTGGCGGTGATTGCTGCGTATGCACGACCTGGCTCCTGACCAGGAGGCGGATGTAAATAAGAGGCCTGGGCTTGGGAAGCCAGGGCTGGCCCAACTAACTTCGGCTGAGAGACTCAAGCCAGCGTCGAATAGAGATGGCCACGCTGAGCGTCACTGCAGACAAATCTGAACCACGCCAGAGCTCAGGATCTGCTGGCTGGAAGCGGCGCGATGGTGTTCAAGTGGCCGTAATTAATGGAACCGTACGTTCCCCGGCATGCTGGGCCGGGGACACTGTCGGCTGCTGCGGCGGTGGTCTGCAGGACTGCTGCGAGGTCCTCAACGAGGGACGAAAAAAAGGTCAGGCTTCATCAAGCGCTCTGAAGCCAGAGGGTATTTGTCGTTCAGCGACCTTTCTCGCAGATCTGGCAAACTTCGAGGCCTACCTAGACCGACTGGGTCTGATCCCGTTCTTACGGACCCTTCCCTGTTAACTGGTCGCGGGGATCTCAGCATAAAATCACCGGCAGGGGTTCCTGCGGCAGACGCACTGAGGGAAGGGCCGCCTGGAAGGAGTGGCTCCTGGAGGGGTCAGGCTGTCAGTCACTGACAGGGGTTCGGTAGCTTTGCGTACGCTGAGCCCAGGCGGGTCGATCATTGATGCGCTCATTACTTTAGCCCCGCCTGGCTGCGCGCCGAATCCTGAAGACTGGAAGGTGGTGACCGGGCGTCGAGACCCTGTGGATCATCGTTATCCCGATTCGGATCTCCCGCCCTCAGGTACTGGCTGGCGGGCCGGGTGAAGGCGGCCCCAGGTGGCACCTCAGGCCTGGACAAAAGGTTTACTGAAGGAGGCAGCAATATGGGTACGGTCGTGGGTTTCTGCGCCCAGCGGCTGTCGATGGCGGAGGCACAATGGCTCCCGGACGCGTAACTGGGTATTGACGCGTCGATGTCCCGGGCCAAACGTCTCCCCTCTAAGCATAAGGTGTGCTGGTGGAATCAGAAATTGCCGCATTCGCAGTACATCGTGGCACGCTTTCCTTACCGTTGTCGGGGACGACGGCACAGAGACCCGGCCCTGGGCCGGTGCTTTCGCCTCTTTCAGCACTGGATGGCTCTTAAAGTGGGAATAGCCGGGCGTCGCCGCGGCTAGGGAGGTGACCGCGGCGCTGGACGGTGATCCGTTAGAGGCCTTCTACAAAATGGTGATGAATAAACTGGTCGCCCGTTTCGCTCTGGGAGTTTAACGCAGTTGGTTCACTGACTATCGCCGAGGCTTTATTCCAGCGGAAGAGGCCGCGCCTGATGGTTCCCATGTACCGGATAAGTCGACGGTTCGGAAGTGCCAGAAGTCAATGGGAGAGTTCGGTGGCCTTCTCAAATGAGAGACGACTTTACTTGGGTCCCGATAACGTTGTTCAGGACGCGCGTTGTGGCCTAGGGACGCCCTGCCAGAGTGAGGGCGATGTTTCTGCCTGTCTGGCTCGACCTAATACCACAGAGGTGGAAGACAGGCAGACTCGTCCTCATCAAAAGGAGGGCGTCCTGCGGTTAACCCACTCCGCCTACAGAGCCGATCGTGTTGTTGGACGATGTGGGAAAGCTCTTTGAAGAATCGTGGCGGCCCGCATCGTCGGCACCTGGGCACGTCGGTCCCAAATCTGTGGAGTGGCGGCTGACTGCAGAACCCGGTCGACCGTCCACGCGGTGCTACGGGTCAGGTCCCTGACACAGGATGCGGTGTCTGGGTGAGGGTGTTTTGGCGGTGTCACTCGACATCGCCAACATTCAACACCTGCCTGGGCTGCCACCAAAGGGAGGCGCTCCGATACACGAAGTGCCTCACCACTCTGGCAAGGGTGATCGAGGCCTACCTGTCGCATCGACGTGTGTCGTTTACCGTGCCGAGATGGGCTCCGGTCATCGGTGTCGTGTCGAGTTCCACAGGGGTCGGTGTTGGGACCGCTTCTGTGGAACGTTGGTTTCGGTGGGTGCTACGTGGCGGCAGTATCGAGGGTGTCGACGTCACTTGTTGCCGCGGACGACGCCTCGTTACCGCCGGTAACGCCAGGCTGCAGGCTGCGATTCTCGCCACTGCCGGGTCGCTCAAGTAATTGGGCGCATCCGGCTTCTGGGACAAGGTGGCGCTCGAAATCGAAGACCCGCCCCTGCACGGAGCCTCGGAACGCGCCACCTGCGAACGCCCACATAGTCGTTTGCGGCGTCCCGCGTCGACGTCGAAGCCGACATTGAAGAATATCTCGGCCTGGTCCTGGACGCCGATGGAAGTTTTGCGCCCATTTGGCCGGCGCCTGCGGTGGCGAAGCGGCAACGCTCGGCAGACTATGTACCGGAGGGGACCAGCGGCTCACAATACGCGCCGCCACTGTACGCCGGGGCAGATTAGGTCCATGGTCCCTTTTGGGGCACCGTGTTGAATGACTTGCCATCCCAAAAGGAGAGTACGGCAATGAAAGACCCGGAGATTGTTGGCGATCCAGGCCGTACTGGACTGCAGACCATGTCCGGCGAGGCGGCGTGCCTGTTAGTGGCTCGTGCCCTGGGACCTGGATGCGAAATCGCTCCGCGTCACTCTTCTGGCGCGAGGCGAATCTCGGGGCTGGCCGCCCAGCCCCGGAAAGAGGGCGCAGAGACGGTGCGCTCGCCGCAATACAGGTGGAGCTGGCTGGAGCCTGGCGCCGGCCCGTCAAACCATAAACCCTTGCGCCCCGTTCTAAGTGGTGGCTAGAAGGGACACGGCTCCTAACATTTCGGCGCGACGCAGGTTCTCTCGGACACGGCTGTTCGGGGAGTTTACCTGTGCCGCGTGGCCGACCAGGGAGCCCACAGGAAGTGCCACCACTGGCGTGTAACCTGAAGGAGACGGCCCAACGCGCTGGAAGGTGCCCAGCTGGGCCGAGCAACGCCGAGGCACCGGCGGTAATGGGGCACGACAGCACCGCTTCCTGCGTGCGGGATGCCCGAGCAGCGAAAGGTCGTGGAGCGCCATCGCTGCTGCTACTGCGGACGTGATGGCGGAAGGAGGCCGCGGAAAGGATAGGGGCCGTGAGCGCCCTGGCTGTCACGGAAGAGGCCAGGGCGCCGGTGGCGCGCGCGCAACCTGACACTGGAGCTGGGCGGCCGCGAGAGGTACGCCGCAGAGAAGGGCTCAGAGCGCCGTGCTGTTTTGTTTCGGCACGGCGCCTAAGCGGCTGTTCCAGCACGGAAAGGCCGAAGGCACGTCGCCGGTCGCCGATGACTGTAATCAGTGCCCACTGACCCGGCACAAGCATTCAGGAGAACAACCGTTGGTTTTAATTGGAGGTATGCGGCCGCTCCCGCTTGGTCCGGGGGAGCCCCATGTCCTACTAACACCTCACTTTGGCGGCGGGAGTCAATAGCTGGATTTTCCAACGGCAAAAAAAAAAAAAAAAAAAAAAAAGTTAGGTTAGGTTAGGTTGGGATTAGGTTGGGTTTTTTTTTTTTTATATTATCATTTCACCTCCAACATAATCGGAACTTTGTTGCATTTTCTCTTTCATGCCAGTTCTCATGTGTTTTCCTCTCACTTTCATGCTTGCATGCTATCTTTTATTCTTCCTCGTTCATTGCACTTTCCTGGGTGGGATTCCTTGGCTCTGCTACTAACCTAAATTCTATCTTTATTTTATTTCCTTAACTTATTATAATCGGAGTGACCAAATTATGTACACCAAACACACATGTTACATGGATTTTGTTTTCGTCTTTTCTTGACTAGAGATAACCGCAATATATATCTTATAGCTACTAAGCAGTTTACTTACATGTGATATTTCTTTAATTTATTCTAACACATTACTTATCTTATAAATTTTTTACTAACTGGTTCCTTGCTTATATTACTAATTGGAAACTTACAGTTCTAGGTTACCCGCTACATTACTTTTAAATTGTTTTATATCATGCTTAAGCCTATACTAACTATTATATTTAATTAACCCTATATTCACTTACATTACTAACACATAACTATAACTCGCCCACAATTTTCAGGTTACTTTCAAAATCCTATTACATATCTTAAGCCTATATTAAATTTTGCATTTTATTACAATACTATGTTAATCTTTCGAATTCTAATATTAAGTAATTCAAGTGAGGAGTTAGTTATAATCATTTTGTTTAATCTTTTGCACCTATTAACTATATTTTTCATCTATAACTAGTGTCTAACTTTTCATTATGTGCTAATAATTGATAAGAATTACTGCTCTATCTTTGATGCAGACACTACCCAATTCACCATGGCCCTTTCTGCTTACCATACACACCAGGCGTCTACAAGGTGTTCTATCGTTTAGTGAATTCCTGTCACAGTTACACGCCGGATTATCGCTTACATTTGAACCGGTGCGAATAAGCCGCAAAAGGCGCCACTGACCAGTGAGCGAACCAAGTCTGGGTCCATCTCAATACTGGTACCCGGTAGGCTACGGCTGCTTCCGGAAGAAAAGCGGTGGTAGAACCAGTTGCTTCCCGTTTGGTATCTAATATTCATTCTTCACGGATTCTGACGAATTTTACCTTCTTTACTATAAACGAAACCGGGACATTCGCATAGTTTGGTTTCGTTTTGACGTGATAACGGCCTCCTTCGCCAAGTAGTCTGCCCTCTCATTCCTTCACTCCTACATGAGCTCTCTCTCACCCAGCCGGTCAGGAGCCACCTTATCTTTGTAGTGCTACTGTTTTCCCTGGCCTCTGTTGCTAAGGGTGGAGGCATCATAGGCATGCGGTCTCGAGGGCCCCGATTGCGTCACTGTGTATTTCACAGTGGGTCAACTCCATTAGTGCTATTTTGGTAGCCTCGAGGAGGGTGAAACTCCGCTGGTGGAGCGGTGCAGAAATCCTCCAGCTTAAGTTTTCGAATTGCTGTTTCTGACATTTCCTCCCACACGGAAGGGGCTGCGCCGGCTTTCCTCAATCTTTGCTGCCGTCAGTGAAGATTTTCACTGACGTACAGTTCTGCTGGAGGTCCTCTTTCTCCGCCACCGCATATTATTCTGGCCTAGTCACCAGGTGTCCCAGCCTGCGGTAAAGAGATTTGGGCCATTCCGGTCTCCGACAACTCGCTCTGATTACCCCCTCTTCGGTCTCGTACGGTGGGGCAGCTCGAATCCTTATGTCAGAGGAAGCAAACCAATAATACGAGGACCGGTTTAGCGTGCTTGTCCGGTAGGACTTGCTATCTTCTGGGCGAAACTGCGTTGCAGCATGCAGAAGCGTTTGCGTATTTGGGCCTTCGTGGTTTGCAGAGGCCCCAGAAGCACTGCACATACATAACAATCAGCTCTGATCTTATGTACGTCGTTCTGGTATCTCAAATTCCAGGCCCCCAACTGATTTTAGCTGCCCGTGAGAGTTGTTTGACACAAGTTTTGGACGCCTGACGGGCCTTGTAACATGACTGTTGAAAGTCAACCTATGCGTCATTGGCAGCTAACACTCTCATCTCCCTAGTCATGCTGACGCTCTCCCCGCCATGAAGTTGGGGTGTCGTATTCAACCTGTTCGTCATAACATAGCCTTGGTCTTGGACAGTGCAAACCTTAACTTGTTTTCAACTCCCCAACTCCATGCACGGTCAGGGCTCATGACCGTCCTTTCTGTCTCTAGGGCCGAATCCCTGGACACCAGAACGATGTCGTCTGGAATACCTGGCAGTATGCCCCATTCATTCAGTTCTTCCAGGATCAGGTTAAGTAGGAGATTCCAGAATATGGGACCCCTATGGACTTACACCCTTTGGTCGTTTTACGGACATGTTCTACAGCATACACTGACGCGCGCTGATCGGTCACTAAAGTGGCTCCCAGCCAGCCCCGCCAGGTTCGCCCGGATGGCCGTCTCGGCCCAATCGAAGCGTTATCGAGGCGCCTATATCCAGTGAGATATAACTGATATCAATTTTTACGTTTTGGTTCTGGTTTATCTTTTGAACAAGGTCGTAGAGGGCGTCTCCATTGCTGGCGGCATAAACCATACTGTCTCGCGTTAATGGCCGGCAATACTGCCATTTCAGTCTCTGACTATGACTGCTCAGTATTTTGCTAAATACTGGCGATTCAGTGCTACGCTTTCGGATGCGTGAAATCGTCTTCCCCGGCTTCCGCAAAGCCACCACAGCCTCTTTCCACTTCTTGAAGGGTGTCAGAGACAGGCACGTGCATTTGCGAGTGCCAGAATTGGTCACATACGGTTTATGGCAGCCGTACTACGCCGTTAGTCCGTCGAAGACCGAGCCTTTTTGAGTTGAGCTTGGACGCAGCCCAAATAAGTTCGTCGCTAGTGAATGGTGGATCACTTGTTCCGCCTGCGTCTCCGTGTTCGCATTCTTTAATCTTCTGTTCTATAGGCTTCATCGTGCTCCTCTGATCTTCAGAGCAAAGTCTTTCCTGCCAAGACTCTGGCTGGCCTTCGGTCCCAACAGCGTCCGCTCTGAAGTAGTGGGATTTCTTCACTCTATTTTTGGTCGTTCTGCCAATAACTCTAGATGCTATCCGTGAGCTCCGCTCCTGCTTGCAAAACTCACACCAGCTCGTTGAGCCAGCCTCCTTGGTGTCATCGCTTCGTCAAGATACTGTCCCGACCACGTTTGCCTTCTCACGCAGTTGCTGCGTACGATATCGGCGTTTTTAGTCTGGAGACTTCTCCTTGAGCCCTGAGCTCATCATTCCTGGGGCAGCTTTTGTTCGACATCCTTTTTCTGCTTGAAGATGCAACCGTCACAGACTTCCGTAATAATAGTAACATATGTACTAATTCGTCTTCCAGTGCATTTTGTGCTATCTTCTCCTATTTCTTCCCTTTAGCGTTCCTTTCACGCAGGATGTCGGTGGTCTATCCTGAACTGACTCCAGTCCGCTTTTTATTACTGTGGTCTATATTATTTTTTTATGTCTGTGCCAGTCGCTGCATCCGCCTTCAATGTCGAACAAAATTGCTCTATGGTCCGAGCTGGTAATCATCCATCCATCGCTTCCGTCCTAGAAAGCAGCTCAATCCAGACAGGCTATGATATTTCTTGCTGAACCTGGTCCTCCTCTATAAATATCGAAGGTTGGCTCGTTTCCCGGCACCCAATATCTCGAGCTCCAATTCGTTGGTACCTGCCGCCTCCGTTCCTCGGTATTGTCCGTGGTTGCGCTGCCTGGGTGTTCCACGCGTTCGTGTCGCCTGCGCCCGGTACCACGTATCCAGCTTTAACGCGGTGGCGCTGCGCCAATCCTATTTAGTATCGGGTCGATGGTGTGTTCGGTTCGGAGTACACCGACTACCACCAATTTCTGGCGTCGGTTCTCGGCATTACATTTGCGTTTCTCGTTTGTGAGTTCTGGGTAATGAAGTGATGTCGATAGTGCCGTCGAATACTGCAATGGCCGCCTTGACTACGCTTCACTGGTGGTCTTTTGCCGCTACATTACTATCCTATTGCCTCAGATACGACCTCATCTCCCCAATACTACCGATGTAAAGGCTCTTGGATCTAACGCAGGCGCTGCTCTTCTTTTTGTGGCTTCAGCCACCAGTTCAGCTGTTGCCCGTCTCGCTCCTCTGGAGGGTTGGCCTGTATTACGTGATACCGGCGGCATACATCTACTTTGCCTCACCCAGGACCACCTTAGCAGTGAGCTACACCGCTCTTGCCAGAACTGCATTTCCTCCTGTTGGGCAGTCAGGACTAAATGTCCCGTGGCATCAGGGTTCTGCTTCGTGTGACTTCTGAATTGATGCATCGGAGGGTCACAGCTAGCCACTTTTCATTTATTCCTCATGTGAGGACCTACAATTGCAGCTGGTCTATAGCATTCAGTGCACAGTTTTAGTATGCCCGTATCCCAGGCACCTGGTGCATTGCACAAGGGTGATTCGTCGACACCCTGCCTTCTGAGGTCGCGTGAACTGTTTCGTGGTCAGCAAAATTTCCACAGCTTAGAAACCTTGAGGACGACGTGACAAGTGAGGGAGTTCGGGTATTTTTCCTATATCTCACTTGCATTCTGAGGTCCTCTTTTGCCAGGTTTTCTAGAAGTTTTTTAATTTGTGTCTTGATGGCGTTGATGATGTCCTCGTCGCTGTTGTACCTCATTACATGCTGTCTAGAGGATCTTTATTTAGAATTTCCTCTGCTTTTAATCTCCCGGTTCCCGCTTCTCTATTTGTTTTTCTAACTTTTCCACTTCCTCGCTTCGAGCTGCAGCTTCGATTATATCTTTCGATCTTTTTGCCTTCTAATTTTTGTCCCACCTTATTTCCTTCCTGCAGCATTGCTACTTTCTTATTTTATCAATATCTCTCCCGTTTCCGTGTGTTGTCACTGAAGTTAGCTATCAGAGTGGACTGTTCTGCTACTTTGATCGACGATCAGCTCGGCTGCTGCTAATACGTGGTATTTCCTGAACCTGCGATCTCTTTTTCATTTGTCTTGCGTTGGCATCTCACATTTCTTGGCATTTCAATACATTAACGTTTTCGGTCAGTTTTTGTATTAATTCGTTTTCCTAATTCATGTGTCCTCTTCTCTGGGTACTATCTTCGGTTTTGCACGTTCTCATCTCCTTATGCAGAGTCTGCTTTTCATGCCCTGTCTACAGCCGCTTCCTTTACAAGTTGGTGATCTTGGGCCCTCTGTATTACTTCATTTTAATCTCCACACAGTTTCTCGAGGTTGCTCCACAAGCGCAAGAGAGATCACAAATCAGGAGCCTACGCCGAAAAACGATAAAAATCGCTTCAATCCATTGCAATTATCTTATATCTAATTTGCGCAAGATGGCGGATTCAAAATGACCGCCAGTCAAATAAATAGCAATTGGTATAGTGCCTGGTCAGAAACTGCGTCGAAAACGGCCAGTTGGTTCCTGCGTACAATTACCTTCCAGGACTTAGAAAATTTCGCCTTGGGCCCTCCCTTCAAGGGGTGGTAGAGGGGTTGACCTGCCTGTCTCAGGGAGGGTCCGAGGTTAATCTTTAGTACAAACCGTGGGGGTTTACAGAGGACCAGGTAAAATGGTAAAATCACTTCTGACCCCACGTTTTCCAGTGGGGTTTTAAGTTTTATTGCGGTTGGCTTTGAATTCCCTCGGTTGATATTAAAATTTATATCTCGGAAACGGCTTGTACTAAAAATTTTGTAAAAAATACCGAATAATTCCTGGAGAGTACTGCTAACACCCAGCGCCTTTCAGACGATCTTCTGTCTTCCCGTTTGAAGTCCAGACGCTTTTGAGAGTTGGGGATGATTACCAAATAACCCGCAAAAAAAAACCGTTGTTCGTTCTGTTCTTCCCTATGGTCCGGAACAGTACGAAAAATTCCTGGAACTTCTAAGGCCACACCTACAGAGACTGAGCACCAATTCCAATGGCCTTCACGTCTGGAATAGGTCTGGTCTTCAATTTCTCTGAGGAAAAGAGTAGCACATGGCCACGTGGTTTTCATAAACCCGTATTACTCACGTCAATTTCAACAGGAAAAATCCGGGACTTTGCTGGGACTGTGGATGACTGCACCTCTCGAATCTGATCGAAAAAGTATACCTCGTCGATCAAAATCCCGAGCAGCTGCGCACTTTGTGTTCTGACACGTGCGACCGTGGTTTTTCAGTTTTTGAGGATAACTTTTATCGGCGTCTCCCGAAAACGCGCGGTTTCACCACTGGATTCCTGGCGGCGCTTCTTCTGACACCAAGTTCAACACAATCCGTGCGAAAATACCACTTAGATTTTCGAACGCGGGCAACTCCGGAAACGTTGCGCGCGGTACGACGGGCGAGGAAACCGAACTGGTTAGGTTGGATTGGGTTAGGTTAGGTTAAGTTAGGTTGGATTGAGTTGGGATAAGTTGGGACCTGGAGTTAGGTTAGGTTAGGTTAAATTTAGGTTAGGTTAGGTTAGGTTGGAAGTTAGGTTAGGTTAAGTTAGGTTAAATTTAGGATTTAGGATTAGGTTGATTGGAATTCAGGGTTGGGTTAGGTTAGAGTTAGGTTGAGTTAGGATTTAAGTTGCGGGATTAGGTTGGGTTAGAGTTGGAGTTAGGTTAGGTTGGGTTAGGTTAGAGGTTAGGTTCAGTTTCATTGGGTTGGGTTAGGTTGGAAGTTAAGTTGGGTTGGAGTTTAGGTTGGGTTGAGTTGGGTTGGGTTAGGTTAGGTTAGGTTAGGTTAGGTTAGGTTGGTTAGGTTTTAGGTTAGGTTGGAGGTTACGGTTAAGTTAGGTTACGGTTAAGTTAGGTTAGGATTAGGTTGGGTTAGGTTAGGTTAGGTTAGGTTAGAGTTGGTTAGGTTAGGTTAGGTTCAGGTTGGGATTGGGTTAGGTTAGGTTAGGTTAGGTTACGGTTAAGTTGGAGGTTAGGTTGGGATTAGGTTAGGTTAGGTTAGGTTGGGTTGAGTTTAGGTTAGGTTAGGTTGGTTGGGTTAGGTTGGTTGTTAGGTTAGGTTGGGTTGGGTTAGGATTGGGTTGGGTTGGGTTAGGTTGGGTTGGGTTAGGTTGGGATTAGGTTAGGATTGGGTTGGGTTAGGTTAAGTTAGGTTGGGTTAGAGTTGGGTTAGGTTATTGGGTTGGGTTAGGTTGGGATTAGGTTAGGTTAGGATTGGGTTAGGTTGGGTTAGGTTGGGTTAGGTTAGGTTAGGTTAGGTTAGGTTGAGTTGGGATTGGAGTTGGAGTTAGGTTGGAGTTAGGTTGGAGTTTAGGTTGGGTTGGGTTGATTGGGTTGGAGTTAGGATTAGGTTGGGTTAGGTTGGGTTAGGTTAGGTTAGGTTGGGTTAGGTTAGGTTAGGTTAGGTTGGGTTAGGTTGGTTAGTTGGGTTAGGTTGAAGTAGGTTAGGTTAGGTTGGGTTAGGTTGGGTTAGGTTGGGTTAGGTTAGGTTTAGAGTTGGAATTGGGATCAGGTTAGGATTAGGTTAGGTTAGGTTGAGTTAGGTTAGGATTTAGGTTAGGTTGGGATTGGGTTAGGTTGGGTTCACGATTTACGATTGGAGTTAGGTTAGGTTAGGTTGGGTTGGGTTGGGTTGGGATTAGGTTAGGTTAGGTTGGGTTGGGTTAGGTTGCGGTTAGGTTAGGTTGGGTTGGGTTAGGTTTGGTGGTTTTTTTGGGGGTTAGGTTGGGGAGGATTGGGTAAGGATTAGGTGGGGTTGGTGGGTTAGGGGGGGGGGGGGAGGGGGGGGAAAGGAGGGGTTGGGGGGGAGGGGGGGAGGGGGGGGATTTTGGGGGGGAAGGGGGGGTTGGGGGGGGGGTTGGGGGGGGGGGAGGGGGGAGGAGGAGGGGGGGGGGGGGGGGGGGGGGAGGGGGGGAGGGGAAGGGGTTTTGGGGGGGGGGGGGAGGGGGGGGGGGAGGGGGAGGGGGAGGGGGGGGGGGGAGGAGGGGAAAGGGGAGGAGTTGGGAGGGGGGGGGGAGGGGGATTTTAAAGGGAGGGGAGGGGGGGGTTGGGAGGAAGGTTGGGAGGCGAAGAAGGGGGGGGGGGAGGAAAGTTGGGGGGAAGGGGGAAAAAAGGGGGAAGGGGGGGGGAGGAGTTGGAGGAGGGGGGGGGAGGGGGGGGGGGGAAGGGAGGGAGGGGGGAGGGGGAGGAGGGGGGAGGGGGGGGAAAGAGGGAAGGAGGGGAGGGGGGGGGGTTTGGAGGGGAGGAGGGGGGGGGGGGGGGGGGAAGGGGGGGGGAGGGGGAGGTTGGTTTTAGGAGGGGGAAGGAAAGGGGAGGAGGAGGGGTTAGGGGGAGGGGAGGGGGGAAGTTGGAAGGGGGGAGGAAAGGGGGAGGAATTGGGAGGGGGGAGGAGTTGGAGGAGGGGAGGAGGTTAGGGGAAAGGGGGGGGGTTGGGTTGGAAGGAGGAGGTTTTTACCCCCGCCGGACCAGGGCCTTTTTTCCTTTTTGGGTTTTGGTATTTTTTGTTTTAGTTCCCTTTTATTTTATTTTTTAAATTTATTTTATTTTATTTACTATTATTTTTTTTCTTTTTAATTCTCTTCTTTTTTTTTTTTTTTAAACTTTTTTTAATTTATTCTTTTTTATATTATTTTCTTTTCTTTTTTTTCATTTTTTTTACTTTTATTTATTTTTTTATTTACTTATTTATATTTCTTTTATTTTTTAACATAAATTTTTTATTATTAATTAACTAACATTAATTTACCCTTTCTTTATAAATTTCTTTTCTTTTTTTTTTAATACTAAAATTTCCTTTTTCTTTTTTACTTTTCTTTGTTTAAATTAAATTTATATTATTTTCTATTTTTTGGGTCCTTCGGTTTGCCCAAACTATCCTTTCAAATTTTAAACTTTTTTTTTAAAATTTTTCTTTTTAAATTCCTTGAATTTTCCTCTTTGTTTTCCGTTGGCCCTTCGGGGTGGGATGCGACTCCTTTCTCCGTAGGCTCAATTGAAAGGTGGATCTTGAAACTTCCTTTGGCCGGCGTGGGTGCTCACCGGTTGGCGTGATGCAAAGGGGGAAAGCCCTTTGTTGAGGCGTTGGGCTCCCAAACGGGGTTCCCCTGGCTTTGAAGCCTCGGGAAAACCCCCCGTTTGTCCGTCCCGTCAATACATGGGGGGCCTTTTGGGGGTCCAATTGTTTCCCCCTCACCCCTGGAAAATCGGGCCCGGCCCGCTTTTCCCAACCCTCCCCTTCCTCCCCTCGGGTCGTAATTACCCCTTCTCAAGGGGCCTTTTCCCAAGATCAGCCCCGTATTTCCAAGTCCTCCCTTAGGCCCTCGGGGAAGCCACCCTTTAAACACAAAATCCAACAATTTTTACCCTTTTGGCACCCCGGTATGTGCCCCAGATTTATTTTCCCCGTCGTGAGATTTTAACAATGTTAACTCCACCTCCCCAGAAGGCTTTACCTTTTTTGGGGTCTTTGGGCCTTTAGGGCGTTGGATTCGGCCCCGTTAACCAGGGCGGCCCCTTTTAAATTGGGGTGGGCCCGGTTAGCAGGGGGAACCCAGCGGCCCAATTGTGAACCTTTTACCCCTAAAGACCCCTTTCCGGTTAATCGGGTTTTGGGCCGGCCAAAGCCTTGGGAGCCCACGCTTTGATTTAACGAACCGCCTTTAAACCTTTTTCCATTTACCTCCCGTTCAGGCCCAGGGGTCCTGGCGTCCCGTTTTTATATATCCTGGGCCCCGGACGTTTTTAGTGACTTTAAAATAAAAGGTTACCCTTTAAAGGGGATTTTACGTCAATTTTATCCTTGTTCCCAGAACTTTTTCCCTTTTTATTTTTGTAAACTGCCCTCGTGGGGGAATTTTATTTTTTTTTCCCCGCTGTTTGGGGTTATTTTGCACACTAAACCGGGCCCCCGGGACATCATCCGATCTCCGGCCCCCTTTCCTCCGCTTTAAAAAGGGGTTCACAGCCAGAAAGGGGGCCACGTCCCCGGCCCCTTGGTCGACCTTTCCCCCCGGCAAACCTGACCATTTCTGCCAAAGATGCTTCTTCCCTAGGTTTTTGCCGGTTTCTTCCCCACCCCACCTTTTTTGGGCCCCAAACGGCCAGGCGCCCTCTTTCAGCGATACGGGGCCGGCCTTTTCTCCCCTGGCTCCGCTTTTCACTGTATGACGTTAAACTTTTGGGAAATTTGGGTTGGCGGCGGACGCTTGTCGCCGTGGGATTCTCAAGTCTTCCCAGGACTGGCAGGAGACCGATGGGTCTATGGACTTGGGGGCGATATCTTCCTTTCCCGCTTTCAAAAACCACCTCCCTTTTCCACTTCTGGGAAGTGTGCGGGGCGAAGGCTGCATTATTGCCAGGAAGGGTCGGTGGACAGGGGGTTTTGGGCCAGACATATGCGTGTTGCCCCGGGGACCCTTTTGGGATTAAAGAGCCGACCCTTCCCTCCCGGTGGGTGGGTCCGTTTCCTCCCTTTCCAACTTTTTCCCCTTTCCCTTTGGGTGGATTCCTTTTCCCCTGCCGGATTCCAAGGGCCCATTCAGCTCCCGGGTTTTTTCCCCCCCTTTGGGTCTTTTCCCTGACCCTGTCTTGTTACACAATCCTCCCAGCCTGGGTTTTTCCGACCCAACGGAAGCTTTCCCCGGCGCCTTGCCTTTCCCGGCCGCAAGGGGCCGTACCCCTCCTTAAAACCCCCGCGTTCCCGCTTTCCCGGCCCCTTAACCCCAGCCCCTTAGGAATCCCTTTGGTTCTCTTAGTAATACATTTTCCCAACTCCTTAGTTTTAAATTTTGATATAATGCTGTTAAAATTTCCCCAATTCTATTTTTATTTCTGATTTAAATTTCCGGCTGGGGGATTCAAAAAAATTTCCCCTTTTTAAAGGGGGGGAAAACCGGGCCAGCCCTTCCCTTTAAAAATTTTCCCGGGCCGCCGGTCCCGTCGGACCCTTTCCCCATTTTGGGGGGGCCCCACCCAACTCCCCCTCCTCTTTCCCCCAAGGGTAGTCCCAGCCCCCAGGGGTAGGCCCTCCAGGCCCCTTTTTAACCCTCTCCCCCTGGTTCCCAATTTCCCCTTTGCTGGGCCCCCCCGCCCCCACCCCCGGCCCGGGTTTTTTAATTTTCAGGGCCAGGTCCCGGGCTTTCCCCTTCCCCCCCAACCGGTTTCCAACCCGGGGGGGGTTTTTTTTCGGTTTTTTAAAATCCCATCCGCAATTTCCCTTTTTGGGGTTTTTTTTCTCCTTGGGTTCTCACCTTCCGGCCCATTTTAAAACCCGGGTGGTTTTCTTCACCGGAAACCTGTTTTGCTTCCCTCCTTTATTAACCCCTAACCTCCTTTTCCCATTTTCCTTTCCCTAAACCCCCCTTTTTATCCTCCACTCCCCCGGCCAACTTCCACTTTCTTCGTAAGGGCACCTTGAGCTTTAAAAATTTGGGCCCGCCGGGCCCTTTGCTCGTTGCAATTTTTCCTTTCCCCCTAAACTTTCCCTTTAACCCCCCGTCCCCTTTCCCTTCTCCAAGCCCTTTCTGAAACCCCAACCCAAACCTTTTCCACTTTCCCCGGAAACCTAAGTTTCCACCTTCCCTCTACCTTCCAATTGGGGTCCTTCTCTTTTGTTTTTTCCTCCCCTTTCCATCTTCACTCCCCCTTTTCCTTCCTTTTTTTTAAACCCCCTTTTTGATTAACCCTTAACCATTTTTCTCTTTTTGGGTTTCCCTTTACCAAATTGGGTTTTGGGTTAAAATTTGGAAACCCTTTTCAGTCTTTCCCCACCATTAATTCTTTTTTCCCCCTCCTTTTACTTTCCATCTTTTACCCCTTTTCTCTTTTCAATTTCCCCTCCCTTACTTTTCGTTTAAATTTCCCTTCCCCATTCTGGGGCCCAGGGGAAATGCTTTAATTAAAATTGTTTTGGGTTTCCCCCTTTGCCATTTTTTCTTTTTCCTTTCCCTTTGGCTTCCATCATTTTTTTAACCTTTTTTCCTTTTTCTACTTTTCCCCTTTTTTGCCTTTTTTATTTTTTTTCCTTCCTTTTCCTTTTAAAATTTCCCCTTAAACCAATTTTCTTGCCAAATCATTTTTCTTTTTTTAATTTTTTTTTTAATTCTTTCCCTTTTCCAAATTTCCCATTTTTGGGCAATCTCCCACCACCCTCAATTGGGGTTTTTTGCCCCCTCAAAATTTCCCCTTCCTCCCTTTTTTTAATTTAAGAATTTTTAACCAGGGGGGGGGGTTGGAAGGGGAGGGGGAGGGGTTTTTTGGGCGTCCGCCCTTTTCGGGAGGTTTTTTTTTTTCCCTTTCCCATTCCCACTTTCCCCCAACCTTTTCCCCCTTTTTTGGTGGGGGTCCCTATTTACCTAATTGGGCGAGTTCGCATCCTTAAAGCCGGTTCAAATAAAAATTTTCTTTTATTATAATTAATAATAAATTAGAAAAAAAATTTTCCCCAATATTTAAATGAAATTTTTTAATTCCCAATTTTTTGCATTAATTAAATTTTCCCTTTGTTTGGGGGGCAGTGACATTTTTTGAATTAACCGTTTTTTATTACTTTTCCCAAGGTTAAAAAAAGCTAAAAATTTTGAACCCCTTTTTAAAGTTTTAAATTTAAAAAAAAATTTTAAAATTTAAAAATAAATAAAGTTTTTAAAATTTATGAAAATTGTTTAAAAAGTTTTGGTTTAAACCCAAAAACCCCTCAAAATCGATTACATTTAAGGATAAATTTTTTTGGTTCTCAATTTTTATTTTTTCCGGAAATTTAAATCAGAAGGCAACAGGGTTTTTGGGCGCTGGGTCATTTTGGGAAGATTCATTTAAAATTTTTGGTTTTCTGTGACAACAAGGATGAACTTTTCCTTGTTTTTTAAATTAAAAAAAAATCGTAGAGGGGCCCCTCACCTTTCCTAAAATTTTTTTTTACGTTCTTTCCCTCTGGCCCCTTTTGAACTAAAAAAAAATTTTGGTTTAAAACGTGGAAAATTAAGTTCCTGGGGTTTAAAAACCAAAATTTTTCCCCTTTTTTTTTTAAATTTTTAACAAAAAAAAATTTAAAAAGTTTAAAAGAAAACAATTTAAAATTTAAATTTTTTCTTTTTATAAATTTTTAAAAAAGGGCCCCAAACTTTTTTAAAAATTTTAAATTTTTGAATTTTTTTTTTAAAAAAAGGGTTTTTAATTAAAAAACAAAAATTTTAATTAAAATATTAATATTTTTTTTAATAGGAAAAGGGTTTGTTAAATTTTAAAATTTTAAATTAATTTTTATTTTGGTTTGGTTGTTAAATGTTTTTTTAAAGGTTTTTTTTAGTTTTTTAATGTAAATTTAAAATTTTTTAAATTGGGGTTTTTGGGTTTAAATTTAAAAGACGTTTTAAAAGTTTTTTTTTGGTTTAATTTTAAATTTTTTAAAATTTTTAAATTTTGTGTTATTTTAAAATTTTTAAATTAAAAAATTAAGGTTTATAAATTTTTAAATTTTTTTTTAAAAAAAAAATTTAAAAATTTTGTTATTTTTGAGTTATTCCCTTTTAGTTGGAAAATTGGGTTTGGGTACTAGGTTTGTGTAGTTAGGTTGGTTGTTAAAAGTAAATGGGTTTTATTTTTTAAGTTTTTGGTTTTTGGGAAAATTCAAAATTTTTTGTCCACGGGGGGTTAGAAAAATAAAAAAAAGGTGGGGTGTTTTGGGGGGGGCCCCCCCCTTTTAATTCAAAACCGTTTTGACCTAATCCAAAAGTTTCTGTTTTTTTTGGGGCGACCCGCACAAAGACCAGGTCCCAAACCTTACCTTTTTTTTGGGGCTTCAAAAGGCCCAACCAGCCGGTAAGGTGGTTGGAAATTGTTTAAGAGGTGTTAGGTTAGGTGGTTTGGTAGGTTGGTTAGGTTAGTGTTAGGTTAATTAGGTTGGAGGTTAGGATTAGAGTTGAGTTAGGTTAGGTTGGGTTAGGTTGGGTTAAGGTTAGGTTGAAGGTTAGGTTAGGTTGGGTTAGGTTAGGTTAGGTTAGGTTGGGTTAGGTTGGGGTTAGGGTTAGGGGTTGGGGGTTAGGTTGGGTTGGGGGTTAGGAGGTTAGGTTAGAGTTGGGTTAGGTGGAAGTTGGGGGTTGGAGGTTAGGTTAGGTTAGGTTGGGTGTTAGGTTAGGTTAGGTTAGGTTGGGTTGGGGGTTAGGTTAGGTTAGGTTAGGTTAGGAGGTTGGGAGAGGTTAGGAGTTAGGTTGGGTTAGGTTGGAGTTAGGTTAGGTTGAGTTGGGGGAGGTTAGGTTAGGTTAGGTTAGGTTGGGTTAGTTGGAGTTAGGTTGGGTTAGGTTGGTTAGGTTGGTTAGGGGTTGGGTTGGGTTAGGTTGGTTAGGTTGGGTTGGGTTGGGTTAGGTTGGAGGTTAGGTTAGGTTAGGATTGGGTTAGGTTAGGTTAGGTTAGGTTAGGTTAGGTTGGGTTAGGTTAGGTTGGGTTGGTTGGGTTAGGTTGGGTTAGGTTGGGTTAGGTTAGGTTAGGTTGGAGTTGGGTTAGGTTAGGTTAGGTTGTTAGTTGGGCAGGTTGAATTGGATTGGGTTGGAGTTAGGTTAGGTTGAAATTGGAGGGTTGGATTAGGTGGAAGTTAGGTTAGGTTCGGGTAGGGTTGGGGTTGGAGGTTAGGTTAGGTTAGGTTGGGTTAGGTTAGGAGTTAGGTTAGGGGTTAGGTTGGGTTGGTTGGGGTTGGTTAGGTTAGGTTGGGTTGGTTAGGGGTTAGGTTGGGTTGGGTTAGGTTGGGTTAGGAGGTTAGGGGTTGTTGGGTTAGGTTAGGTTAGGTTAGGTTGGGTTAGGTTAGGTTAGGTTGGGTTGGGTTAGGTTAGGTTGGGTTGGGGTTAGGTTGGGTTAGGTTGAGGTTAGGTTGGGTTGGGTTAGGTTAGGTTAGTTGGGTTAGGTTGGGTTAGGTTGGGTTGGATTGGGTTAGGTTGGGTTAGGTTGGGTTAGTGGATTGGTTAGGTTGGTAGGTTAGTTAGGGGTTAGGTTGGGAGGTTGGTTAGGTTGGGGATTAGGTTGGTTAGGTTAGGTTAGGTTGGGTTAGGTTGGGTTGGGTTGGAGTTAGGTTAGGTTAGGTTAGGGTTAGGTTAGAGGTTAGGTTGGTTAGGAGGTGGATTAGGGGGGAGGGGGGGGGGGGGGGGGGAGTTGGGGAGGGGGAATTTAGGGGGGGAGGGGGGAGGTTAGGAGGGGGGTTGGGGAAGGGGGGGGGGGGGAGGGGGGAAAGGGGGGAGGGGGGGGGGGGGGGGGGGGGGGGGGGGGGGGAGGAGGAGGTTGGGAAGGGGGGGGGAGGGGGGGGAGGGAGGGGAGGGGGGGGGGAGGGGAGGGGAGGAGGAGGGAGGGAGAGGGGGGGAGGGGATTGGGAGGGGGGGGGGATTGGGAGGAGGAGGAGGGTTAGGGGAGGAGGGGTTGGGGAAGGAAAGGGGGGAGGGGGAGGGGAGGAGGAGGAGGGGAGGAGGAGGAGGGGGGAAGGGGGTTGAGGAGGGGAGGGGGGAGGGGGGGGAGGAGGGGAGGGGGGGGGGAAGGGAGAGGAGGGGGTTGGGGGGGGGGGAGGGGGGGGGAGGGGGTTGGGGGGGTTTGTTGGGGGGGGGTTAGGAGGGGGTTAGGGGAGGAGGGGGGGGGGAGGGGGGGGGTTGGAGGAAGAGGGGAGGGGGGGGGAAGGTTCGGGGAAAGGGAGGGGAAGGAGGGGAGTTTAAGGGGGGAGGAGGGGGGAGGGAGGGGAGGGGAAAGGTTGGGATTTAAGGGGGGGAGGGGAGGGGAAGTTTAGGGGAGGGGAGGAGGAGGTTAGGTGGGGGGAAAGGGGGGGGGGAGGTAGGTTAGGGTTAGGTTAGGTGGTTGGAGGTTGGGTTAGGTTAGGTTAGGTTAGGTTAGTTAGGAGTTGAGTTCAGGTTAGGTTGGGTTGGAGTTAGGTTGGGTTAGGTTGGGTTAGGTTAGGAGGTTGGGTTAGGAGTTAGGTTGGTTGGTTAGAGTTGGAGTTAGGAGTTAGGTTGGATTTAGGTTGGGTTGGGAGTTAGAGTTAGGTTGGGTTAGGTTAGGTTAGGTTAGAGTTGGGTTGGTTAGGTTAGGTTAGGTTAGGTTGGTTAGGTTAGGTTAGGTTGGTTGGTTGGAGTTAGGTTAGGTTGAGGTTGAGGTTAGTTAGGTTAGGTTGGGTTGGTTGGTTAGGTTGGGTTAGGTTAGGTTAGGTTAGGTTAGGTTAAGTTGGGTTAGGTTAGGGGATTCTAGGTTGGAGGTTGGTTAGGTTAGGTTAGGTTAGGATTGGTTAGGTTAGGTTGGGATTAGGAGTTAGGTTGAGGTTAGGTTGGATGGTTAGAGTTAGGTTAGAGTTGGGGTTAGGTTGGGTTCAGGTTAGGTTAGGTTAGGGTTAGGGTTAAGGTTGGGTTAGGTTGGTTAGGATTGGGTTAGGTTAGGTTAGGTTAGAGTTTAGGTTGGATTGGTTAGGTTAGGTTAGGTTAGGTTGGGTTAGTTAGTTGGTTAGGTTAGGTTAATTGGTTGGGTTGGGTTGGGTTGGGTTAGGTTAGGTTAGGTTGGAGTTAGGTTGGAGTTAGGTTGGGTTGGGTTAGTTGTTAGGTTAGGTTAGGTTGGTTGGAATTAGGTTGGGTTGGTTAGGTTAGGTTGGGTTGTTAGGTTGGTTAGGTTGGGATTGAGTTGGAGTTGGTTAGGTTGGGTTGGGTTGAGTTGGGTTAGGTTGGGTTAGGTTGGGTTAGGTTGGGTTAGGTTGGTTAGGTTAGGATTGAGGTTGGGTTGGTTGGTTGGTTGGTTAGGAGTTGGGTTGGGTTGGTTGATTTAGGTTGGGTTGGTTGGGTTGGGTTAGGTTGGGTTAGGTTGGTTTAGGTTAGGTTGGGTTGGGTTGGGTTGGGTTAGGTTGGGTTGGGTTAGGTTAGTTGGGTTGGGTTGGGTTGGGTTGGGTTGGGTTAGGTTGGGGTTGGGTTGGTTAGGTTAGGTTGGGTTGGGTTGGGTTAGAGTTAGTTGGGTTAGGTTAGGTTAGGTTAGGTTAGGTTAGGTTGGAGTTAGGTTGGGTTGGGTTGGGATTAGGTTAGGTTAGGTTGGGTTAGGTTAGGTGTTAGGTTAGGTTGGAGTTGGGTTAGGTTAGGTTAGGTTAGGTTGGTTGGAGGTTGGGTTAGGTTGAGGTTATGGTTAGGTTAGGTTAGGTTGAGGTTAGGTTAGGTTAGGTTAGGTTGGGTTAGGTTGGGTTGGTTGGGTTAGGTTAGGTTAGGTTAAGTTGGTTAGGTTAGGTTAGGTTAGGTTGGGATTGGGTTAGGTTAGGTTAGGTTAGAGTTGGAGTTAGGTTAGGTTGGAGTTAGGTTAGGTTGACGATTAGGTTGAGGTTATTGGGTTAGGTTGGTTCAGGTTGGAGTTGGGTTAGGTTAGGTTGGTTGAGGTTAGGTTAGGGGTTAGGTTGAGTTGGAGTTAGGGTTAGGTTAGGTTGGGTTAGGTTAGGTTAGGTTAGGTTGGTTGGGTTAGGGATTGGTTGGTTAGGTTAGGTTAGGTTAGGTTGGGATTGGGTTAGGTTAGGTTGGAGTTAGGTTAGGTTAGGTTGGGTTAGGTTAGGTTGGTTGGTTAGGTTGGAGTTGGTTGGAAGTTGGGTTGGAGTTGAGGTTGGGTTGGGTTAAGGAAGTTAGGTTAGGTTAGGTTAGGTTGGGTTAGGTTAGGTTCAGGTTAGGAGGTTGGAGTTGGGTTGGTTAGGTTGGATGTTGAGGGTTGGTTATTGGGTAGGTTAGGATGTTAGGTCTAGAGTTGGGTTAGGTTAGGTTAGGTTAGGTTAGGTTAGGTTAGGTTAGAGTTAGAGTTAGGGTTAGGTTAGGTTAGGTTGGGTTAGGTTAGGTTAGGTTAGGTTGGGTTAGGGGTTAGGTTGGATTGGGTTAGGTTGGTTAGAGTTAGGTTAGGTTAAGGTTGAGTTGGTTGAGTTGAGTTGGTTAGGTTAGGTTAGGTTAGGTTAGGGTTAGGTTAGTTGGTTAGGTTGAGTTAGGTTAGGTTAGGTTAGGTTGGGTTAGGTTAGGTTAAGGTTAGGTTAGAGTTAAGTTGGTTAGGTTGGTTAGATTAGGGTTGGAATTTAGGTTAGGTTAGGTTAAGTTTTAGGGTTGGGTTGGTTGGTTAGGTTAATTTTGGTTGGTTAGGTTGGGGGTTAGGTTAAGGTTGGGTTAAGGTTGGGTTGGGTTGGTTGTTGGTTGGGTTAGGTTAGGTTGGTTAGGTTGGGTTAAGGTTTTAGGTTTAGGTTAGGTTGGTTGGTTAAGTTGGGTTGGTTGGGTTGGGTTGGGTTGGTTGGGATTGGGTTGGTTAGGTTGGTTAGGTTAGGTTGGTTGGTTGGGTTAGGTTAGGTTGGTTGGGTTTTGGGAGTTTAGGTTAGGTTGGTTAGGTTGGTTGGGTTAAGGTTAGGTTGGTTGGGTTGGGTTAGGTTAGGGATTTAGGTTGGGTTAGGTTGGTTGGGGTTGGGTTAGGGTTAGGTTGGTTGGGTTAAGTTGGGTTGGTTGGGTTGGTTAGGTTGGTTGGGTTGGGTTGGGGTTGGTTGGGTTGGGTTGGGTTGGGGTTGGGTTGGGTTAGGTTGGGGTTGGGTTGGGGGTTAGGTTGGTTGGGGTTGGGTTGGTTGGGGTTGGGTTGGTTGGGTTGGGTTGGGATTGGGTTGGGTTGGTTGGTTAAGGTTGGAGGTTGGTTGGGTTGGTTGGGTTGGGGTTGGGGAGGGGTTGGGGGTTGGGTTGGTTTAGGTTGGGTTGGTTGGTTGGGTTGGGTTAGGTTGATTGGGTTGGGGGTTGGTTTTAGGTTGGTTAGGTTGGGGGTTGGTTGGGTTGGTTGGATTAGGTTGGGTTGGGTTAGGTTAGGTTGGGTTAGGTTGGGTTGGTTAGGTTGGGTTGGGGGTTTTTGGGT
>JAGSMT010000885.1:0-30434 GCA_029286875.1 Lamproptera curius
TGTTACTGTTCCTCAGCTCTAGTGCTCCGATTTTGTGCAATTTTTTAAATGGTACCGTTGGTAGGTCCCCTTTTACGGGAGACCGTCTGGGTTGCCCACCGTGGTGCCTATTTCTGCGCAAGCTGAAGAGAAAACTCTGCTGTGTTCCAGTTTTGAGGGCAACGTAGCCAGCGTATTTACTGGGTAAACGAGACTTAGCACCTTATGTCTCACGGTATGCAGCGCGTTGGCGATACCACTGGTATTGCCAATGTCTATGGGCGTCGGAGACCACTTCCCATCAGGTGGCTCGTCTGCCTGCGTATGCCATAAAAAAATGTCAAGTATTAACTGACATTGGTGGGGAAATTAAGTGGAGCGGTCAATTAATGGACCACCATTTTGTATTATAATAGTATATATTAAAGAAATAAAAAAAATACGCCGTCAAATATAAAACAATGTTGAATACAACTACATACTACATATAAAAGATGAAAACACCAACTTTAACGCTGTAAATTTGAAATTAAAAAAATTATGTTTCTTTAGCACAATATTTTATAAATTTCATAGAAATTTAAAAAAAAACGTTACTCGCTGCGCCAAAAATAATAAAACATGTAGGGTTGTTCTAACAACCCTTTATGTTTATTATTGATATATATATTGGTACGTAACACAAACTATGTAATCCAACGTAAAATTTTACTTTAGTAGAGTAAATTCCGTAAAACTGGAATATTTTTATTTTACATTATTATTATCTTTGATATGCTCCCAATTTATTACTCATAGGGGAATAAAAGTCTGAGTTTAGATAAATTCTAGTATTTACCTGTAAGGTGTCAATAAATTTACAACCATAAATTAGCGAGATATAATAAAGCTTATCAATATTGTCTTTTTCACTCAAGGTAGTAAACAATACAATACTCTAAAAAGTAGATAAGACTTCACAAATCTGCTAATGACCCTAAGACGTGGGATATTGTGTTAGTAATTACCACTTAGTGATTGTTTTCTATTTTAACGATAACTTCGGAATATAGTAGCGTTTTAACAATAATATTTAGAGGCTCCGAGATGGCCTCTTTTAACGGTTTCCTGTAAAAAGAGGACCTACCTACCGCGTATTTAGTTTTAACAATTTCCATATGAATATAATTATAATGAATACGTTTCGAAAGATTAGTAATTTACGTTATGGCGATAGAGGAGCTGAGACGGAGCTTACTTCCCAGAGAACATTAACCCGAAGGCTTAATTTTGAATCCTGTATATTTTTTTTGTCAAAATTTTACAACTTGCTGTTTCAATTGTTTGTAACCTTTTTTAACATTGTAGGTCTCTTTCATACAGGCATGGTAAATTATGCCCGCCGTGTTCATTTCTGCCGTAAAGTAGCATTTATTTTTCGATATTAAAATATGTTAATTTTGAAATAAAGTTAAGAACGTAATAAAATATAAAAAAATATTCTATTTGAATCTAAACATATTAATGTGTGTGAAATTTTAAACTTTAATTACAATCTGCTACATAAAAGAGCTTAGCCTGACACTGTAGGGTCAGAGTAAAATTATGTTGGTATTTAATACAAAATTTTTGGTTCTTTAAAGTTTACTACATTTTTCAGTTATTAAGTGTTATTGCAGTTTAAAAAGCGTTGACACATTTTATTAGCCAAGCTCTTGACACATGTATGTAGGTTAAAAGCAGTAAAACGACATATTAACGTAACGTATAAATTCAGCGAATTGTAAATATTTTTTAAATATTTTAAATATTTTCTAGTAAATATTAGTGTTTAATTTTAGTAATTCGATTTTGACATTTGAAATTTGATTTTTTTGAAATTTGAAAATAAGGAATAAACGCCTCAGTTTATTGACGCTGAAAGAGGTAAGTAAACTGTGAGATATCCTTTGAATCTACCAAAACATCGGCTCCTACGCTCTGTAGTGATGCCAAAATTGCTTCCGAAAATCGAAGTATTGACAATAATGGCTCACTAAATCACTAAATATCCTAAAATGAATGGAAGCGCATGTTGGATTCTTAGTAGTCTTTTGTTCTTTAATAATAAAAGATCTCCATCTATCAGAAGCCTCAAAGATTTGTTATCGTGTCAAACCTTTTTTTTGTGTTTTTATAATTATGGCTTACACGTTTTTGTTTTCAAAAATTTTATCATACGTTATACAATATGGTACGTGCTTAATATGTACGTGATTTAAACGGTTTAGCAGTTTGTTAACATTGTCAACGCCGTTTTAAGTGTACACTTGTCTGTGAATGCCCAGTTTTACTTTTACTGCCGTATTATTTACGACAAATGTAACATGACGTTGATTTAAAGCTCTTTCAACAATATAATGCGAGCAAACATTATTTAATCAATCGAAATTTAAACATACTTAAATAAATGCAAGTGATTTTGATATAGAAAACAAAGAATGCATTCTAAATACAATAATAATTTATGATTTATAAAAAAACTTTGCGGATTTTATAGCGTTTAATTTTTAATATTTCAAAATTTCCGCAAATTGTGAATCCATATCAAACAACAGTTTAATTTTTAAAAAATGACTTTTCTTTGTAGTTTCTTTTATTAGCTCGTTAATATCAAAGTGTTAATTTTTTTGAAAATTACAGATAAAGTAATAAAAATACGTTTAAAATTATAACTAGACCATTATTGATATTTAATTCGATAAATTACCGCTTTACAATATATATTTATAAAACATTATACTTCGTCACGTGGTAGGTGAGTAAAGACATAGCAATGAACGCTTTTACAACGATTCCATTAAATTAAAGAAAGAGTTCAATATTAATTTATAAAATAAAAATGAAAAAACAAATTGTCTTACAATTTCTGATAGAAGTATTCAATACTAAATATTTATCTAGCTCCTAGTCTCACTATAACACGAACTGCAACAACGGTAAGGTACGGCTGACATCCTCTATAAACTATTTTTACACGACTTGCTTTCAACAAACGCGATAAAATTCGTTAATTCTTTATTAAATTATGTGTATTACTCGCGTATTTGCAATAAAATTCATAATTTATGGAACTGTTGCAACTTTGTATTTAGCGCGGCGTCGTCCATATTCAGTACAAAGAATTTCGAAGACAACGCTAACTCTACGCTCTATACTAAAGAAAACTTTAAAAAGAAACACGTCAACCTATTCTTTGTAGAATTCGTCTACGAGTACAAATATAAGCGAAGTCTTATAAACTAAAGAAGAAATAAATTTTAAAGGACTACAAATATTTTATTTAATTCATAGTAATATGTGACTTCTCAAAGTAGCGCAACAAATTAACGCTTTTATATAAATGACCAATATTACGAATCTTTGTTTGTTCAACATGAGACTAGGAACAAGCGTAGTCACGTCGTAGTTAAATTGTGCCAACATGTCAAAGTACGTGTAAGATATAAAACAGGATATTCTTCAGCTTCTCTATTTAGCTAAAATAGAAAATTTGTAAAATTTGGTTTCTACAAGAAAATTAAATTACATCGTTGGTATAAAAGATTTAACATAACTTTAACCGCCAAATCTATTAATTTTTGCTATGAAAGTTTGTAGGAAACATCTCTGTTACTATATATATATATTATATATAATATGTTTTTGTAATAATAATGTGATAAAAAATTGTATGGGGATGAACTAGAGGTCGAAATGGGGATGAAAGTCAATATTGAAATTTATCATTGTCCAAGCAAACGCTAAAAAACTTTGTGTCTAACAATAGGCACATATATTATAAAACAACTCATTTGTATTAAATACGCAGACGAAGTCACGACAACAGCTAGCTTCATTATAATGTTGATAAATAAATAATAGCCGATGATGATGTATTTAACTTTCTGTTTAATGATGCACGTGTTTAAAAGTTAAAAACAAACCAGTAGTGTGAAAAAAAGTTATCCGTCGCACAATGCACGTATTTATTTTTCTTTTAAATTTGGTTTTATTTTAATTTCGTTTTTTTTGTTAAGAAATGTTTTTTAACATCAATAATTATCAGTATTTGTTAATCAAGACAAACAAATCTTTAACGCCAGGGATAAGTTAATTTAAAACTTTTTGATCTTCTACGACCTGATTCCAATTTAATTGCTAGTTGGAAAGTAGATAACTTCACCAGCACTGTCCTTTATCTTAATTTACATTTCACTTACCTTACAGAATAAGTAATTTGTTTTTGTTAAAAAAAAACTCTGAAATTTGGTGGAAAATTGGTTTATTGATATAGCATGTATGATATAGCATTGGTTTATTGGTGTAGTTATGCATAGTTATATTATTATTAAGATATCGTTACATTTATCTTAATTAGGTTTTACAATTATTTGCTAATATGCAGTAAATAGAAAGGATCGTATTTATTTTTTATCGTTAAAATTTAACTTAACTGTTAAAGTAACCCAAATTAATTACTCGTAATGTAAAAATATAAACTATTTTTATGTTACTGCATAGATTGTTTATAATGAACCCGAGCGCGGATTTTAAAAAAATACATTGTTGGTATCGATAATATTTTGTATGACTTGAAACTCAAAATGAAACTGTTTCGCTTTGTACTGTAGTGTCCTTTGAGTCTCTATTTACAAGCTAGCGATATTGGGATGTTGTGCTGTTGCAATATCCTATTGATTTCTAGCTTTTGAATAAATTAGAACAACATGTTTGCAAATATTAATTTAATATTGTACAAAAATTTTAGATGCGTTATGCCTTAGACAAATTTGATTTAATTAAATTAATATTAGAAACATTTTTTACTGTACAGCTTAGAATTCTAAATTATCATAGACATATAACATTCTAGGCTGTTAATTAAAAAACTGTTTTGGATTGATAAGTTTTCGAAGTCATAGCCTAAAAGTTTGACAGTAATTCAGAGGATGGAAAAGGTGGAATTTTTATATATCTATAAAATAATTCAATCATTTTATCTTAGCTTTTATCATGTTGACGATGGGTATTGATAAGTTGATGTATTAGAAAATAATTATAAGTTTAATACTGACACACTCCGTCTAAAACTTTAACTGACTAAGTATTACTGCCTAAAACACTTGACCAGGGTAAAGATGTAGATTAATACAAATGTTTCAAAATATAGCTTCACATCATCATCATCATCATCAGCCTGTGTAAGTCCACTGCTGGACATAAGCCTCCCCTTCTCCATTAGGAGGTTTAGGAGATGTAATAATTCTTTCTCATTACGGGAATCAATCAGTATTAACACAGACACTCATTACCGGTATTTTAACTCAGTGGATTGTTCTCTGGATGGTAAAATGTCAACATTTACTACTGTAAAAGGCGATATGAGTCGCCTGGACTTACATTTACAAGCTTTTAAAGCATAACGTTATGCAAGTCGTACTTTTATTTCGTCTTTTTTATATTTAAAATAAACGATCCATACTTAAACCGTCTTGCTGCAAAGAAAAGCTGGCAATAGGCTACGACAGCATTTCGGTTTAACCTAGCGTAATGATCTAATATTGGGAGTATATATAGTTATTTTTCTCTACAACCTTTGTTTGTCTGAGTTAAAAAAAATGTTTGAAATCACTTGAATCTCCATTAAGATGGCCATCGTCCTCTTTGTATTTAAGGAAAGGCAGCTGTCAATATGCATACCTGAACCATTTCACTCATTTAAGATATTGGTTTCGCGCTTTACATATAATTTTTTTTTTATCAGAGTTCATTTTGAAGCGGTGTACTACGGCTCGGGGTATATTTTTAAAAAAATCAATTAATACTTCGTATTACAAAAAAAAAACTTTTAAATGCAACTGGCATTATAACATTGCTTCCTTACTACTACTATTTTTTACAGAATCTTTAATAATAAAATACATTTAAAAAGGCTAGCGATTTAATAATAAAATAGGTAGAAACAATTGGGTCTTGAAACTGACAAACGTGAAATGCATATAATTCGAAATAAATTTTGAAAATTAACTGTACAACGTATGGTACCATTATTTTTTATGAATGGTTAAAATATTTGCACTACGTTTTCTTATTAAAACTATTATTGAGGCTCTTACAACGTTCCATAATATTTTGTAAATAATTTTGTAATAAGCAGTTTAATAGACATTAAATAGATGAAGAAAACAATTTTTTTCATAATTGTACTTTTTTAACAAAATCCGCCATTGCATATATCTATGATTTATGAATAACCCACAATAGCCATTTTAATATAAAACATTGTTAAAAATTGTGATAATGGGCATTTTCAAACCTTATTTAAAGTAATAAAGTGTAATTTTACATAAAAACTAATGCATTCAAAAATTCTTTATTATATATCCATAAAACGTGTTATACATGACAACACAACCATTGATTTAATGAATACATTAAATGATATTAGATATTTAGAATGTTGCGGCGGAAACCGCGGAGTAGTTTTTACAGAGGGCTCGTTGTCATCGGCTAACATTGCGCGAAATGGTTATATACTGTTTGAAGTTGTCATTTATTTTTTGTTAAAATTTCACTTGTTGTTCATATTTTAAAGCCCTTTTAATATAGTATGTTGAAATATTAACTATCTGAACTTTTCTAACCTCTATTCAATTAAATTCTTTTTATATTGAGCATTGGGATATAGGTAATTTAAAAAACGTACTAGTATGCTAAATTATTCTAATCTAATCTAATATTACAATTGTAAATGCAAAAGTAACTTTGTCTGTCTGTCCTATTTACCGTCTAAACCGCCTAATCAATTTATATGAAATTTAGTAAGTACTGAGAATAGACTCCAAAAAACGACACAAGCTATTGGTTATTGCAATAAAAGTGGTTTAAAGGGTTGAAATAGGGCATGAAAGATTAAATGGGAATTGTCTCTGTTGAACGTAAAACGATAAAATTTTCTATCTAGATACTCGATATGAGCCATAAGTTGTGTTTTTCTAAAAATTTTGTAGTTTTAAATTGTACGGGCATGAACTAGGGGTTGAAATAGGGATGAAGGTCAATATGGAAATTCGTCATCTTCGTAGCAAAGGCCATGTCCTTTGCGTCATATAATAGGCAAATATAATAAAAACACCTCATTTATTACTTACAGTATTTTTCAGTACACCTCTAAGACATTTCTCCTATTCCACGCGGGTTAACAGCTAGTCTTTTATATATGTAATATATGTATTCTTCTGTACGCGTGTCTACACTAAAGTCTTCCTAAACGTCTGGATTGAGTTTAAGTAGATTCATGGATGGTTTAAATTCACCAATAAGCTCGGCAATTGGCAATGCCATCAGTCGGTACCTTGATCTTATACTCTTGCACTTTCATTTCCTACTTTGTTAAATATTCTAATCAGTTGAAATATTATGCAGGACAACGTCTGTCGGATCCGCTAGTTTATGTATAAATGTTTTGATAATTTCCGCTAGAGTAAAGTCGAATACGGCTGCTAGTATAGAATAAATTATCATTCCTTTTATAATGATGCTTCCTTAATATATTTCAAAATTTACGGTGCTGTTCTTTGCTCCTCCCTGTATTATTATAGATTTTGGAGACTTGCCAAAGTGCAGAAAGGAAAAAAGACATATTTTAGCTATTGTTCTTTTTTTTCATTGACCCATTGTTTTATAATTCAAGCTTTATACAAACAATGCAACTATCATTTATTGTTATATAACTTCAATGTAAACATTATATAAAGGAAAAACAAAATAATGTAACGCTCTTAATCTATGTCAATCTACGTAAAAAATCTCTTTTTACGCGCAGCGACTAGCATTGATTTATTGCATGGATGCCATTTATAAAACGATTAGATATTAGTAATTTTTCAAGACACAGTCGTCCTATGATGGCTGCCAAAGATATACCTAACAACCGCTCCCAAATTTTAAAATATCTACCCGATACACCGATCACTAATTTTTCAAGTGATTGCGTGATTAGCCCTGTTATCTTAGCCTACTAGAAAATAATAATGTATTTTTTAAATTCAACTATGTGAATAAATTATCTTTCACTCAAAGCATGGGCCAAGTCGTTAGGTCAACAGGGCACAAGGTACCGGAAATTGTATAGAAAACTTTGTCAAAAATATTAACATTTATGAATGAAAAAATTTAATTATATTACCTGACACGCCATGATCGATTTTATATGAGTTATAACTATACAGATTATTATTAAAAAATTACGAATATTTATCTGTATCGTAAGGGTAATAAGTTATTTAATTAAAAGCTACAATACGTAAAACAGTTTACCAGATGGTGTTCTGTAAATTACAAACATGCAGCAACTGCGTATTATTATCTTAGTATCGGAAAATAATTACGAGCTTTTGTATAGGGCGTTACACTAGAACGCACATGAGAACGGAATAGCGAAAAACATTACCGGAATGTTTATACATTCGCGGATTATAATGTTATGTTAAATATTTTATGTATTTATAGTACGATATATACCTCTTACTTATTCGATAGACCATTAATATAAAATGTAGAAAAGAAAACGTTTAACTCAAATGATTATAAGAATATTCAAAATACCTTCTCCCTAATTTCTTCTAAATCTACAAATAAAATTTTACCGTATATAAGTGGGTAACAACGTGTTTTTCGCACGAAACCGCCCCGCGATTTCTGCCACTGTTTTTTAAATCTCTGGTATCTTTTAAAGTATTCATTTAATAAAAAAGTTAACCTTTATGAGAACTTACACTGAGCCTTAAATCAACTAAGAATTATATTTATTAAAAAATGCCTGTACTAATGTTAAAAATGTGTGTGTGTACTAGCGTACACTTAAGAAGTGAAACTATTTTATGACGTTATTATCAAAAATATATTTATCAATTTACATTTGATTTTATATATATATATATATATATATATATATATATATATATATATATATATATATATATATATAACATGATCACGCCCACGTATTGATGCTCTTATGGAAGTCGATCGCCACCTGAATTTCAAAAATGTAAGTTTCACTGCAATAGAATGTCTAAATAGATGCTTAATGCATCCACTACGTGGCGCTGTCGAAAACGCTTTCAAAAATTTGTATAAATATGTTAATAACGCGCTCCAAAAATACCTAGAACTAAATTAATTATATAAACAATATAAACAATTCATAACCCTAGAATAAAAAAAAAGATGGCGCAAATAGCCAGCCGGGCGCTATTCACAGTCTTCGGCGACCCCGGCGCAATGTGGCCCTCGCGGACCTCTTCTCTCCGGATTTGTTGTGACACCCGGACCGTCGCTTTAGGTTGGCCTCCCTGTCTCTTTCCGCGGCTTCCTTCCGGGCCATCATGTCCTCGCAGAACGCAAGGACGGTGCCCCACGACCTTTCGCTCTTTAACATGCACTGCGCACTCGCAGGAAGCGAAAGGTCGTGCCCCACGACTACTACGCAGCTCTCGGCGATGCTCGACCAGGCTGGGCACTCTTCCAGCGCGTGTTGGGCCGTCGTCGATGCGACAGGTAGGCCCACATCACTTTGCAGGGAGAGCTTAGCCCGTGTTATCATAGCTCTACTAGAAAATGATAATGTTTTTTAAATTCAACTATGTAAATAAATTATCTTTCAGTCAAAGCAAAGGCCAGTTGCTAGGTCAACAGGGCGATACTTTTTTTTTTTTTACCGTGGGAAATGCCTACGCATACCCGTCCCTCGCGGGGCAAGACAGGGTTATGTCGGACTCGCACCGACTAAAACCACCACGTTGTTCCTTCCTGACGCCTTTGGGTGGGGTCACAGGAACGTTTTGCACTCATCTGCAACCCCACCGGCGCTGGCCGCCGAAGCAGCCCCATCTCGGCCTTACGGCCATCTGCCTCCCTCTGGGCGCGTCGGAACTAGCGCGCCCTTCGTCTCGGCCCCTGTATTAGGTAACAGACTCCCCCGAGTCTGTTACTCAGGGGCCATGGGAGCCAGGAGTTCCCTGACCACGCAAGGACCAAACTCCTAGCCCCCAGCGGCGGCTCCGATGTTAAGCTCCGCTGCTAGCTCCATTTCGGCCGCAGAAGGAGGAGAGATCGACGACACCATGCCGAATGTCCCTCCTCCCACGGCCCCTCCACACCGCATCAGCGGTGCGGCCCCGCCGAGTCGCGGAGGATAGGGAGAGCGGCCTACGGAATACCGACACTCCTCTTCCCCGCGACTCCACCTTGGTTGCGAAGGACAGGAAGGGCGGCACACCTACCTCCTGCAACCTGTCCTCGCACCTCCAAGAGGTGCATCCAAAGCGGGCTTGTTCAGCCCGCTTGAGCAGCCTCTCTCCACGGCCGGCCTTGCACCACAGGCCGGCCAGGTTCCTTAGCTTCCCTGCGGCTGGACCAAGCCGCAGGTACTGAGACCCCACCGCTACGACAAAGCGAGAATCTGTTCGGGGAACAGGGCGATACTAAGTCAAGGTACCGAAAATTGTATGCTGGCATGGGCCGTCGTCGATGCGACAGGTAGGCCCACATCGCTCTTGAGTGAGGAGGCACTCCTGGTATCGGAGCGCCTCCTATGCAGGCCCAGGGCAGGGTGTTGAAAGCGTTGGCGATGTCGAGACACCGCCAAAAATGCCGATATCCTATCTCAGAGATACACCGTAAACATTGCGTGCGAAGGCTTGACCACCTGCGGTCAAAGGTCGTCATATACCTTCTTGTGTTAGAATTAGACTTTCAATCCCAAGGGCTATATTCAATATTGAATCTCCCTCAAGACAGGCATCGTTGCAGAATGTTACAACTGCCAAAATTTCGGCCATACTGCGTATTTCCATGCGAACCCACGTTGCGTTAATTGTTTTGTTATGTTAATGTAAACATAGCACTTCGGAGTGCCCACGGCAAATATACAAACAGACCCTCCATCATGTTAGTTGAGAAAAAGAAGGTCACCGGCTAAGTTACAGAGGCTGTGAAAAGCCCCAAAACCTCCAACCAAATATTAAACTGGCTCTATTAGCATTGCAACAAATAGATTTCGTATAATTAGGCGTATTTTCAGACAAGCTCCGCGCCGCCAAAGACGGCATTCAAAGAATGAACGCACTAACACAGCATGTGCGCCTCTTACAGGCCATGGGTAACCTAAAAATTAAATAAACGCAACAGACACAAGGCGTAGGTCACCGTAAATGAAGATGGAAATTCCTCGCGTAGGTAGGGCCAAACCGCATTCATAAGTCATTTTCAGCTATAACGCAAACGGTTTTAGAGATCGCCTTCTGATCTCTAAAACCGTTTATGTTCATGACCTCGAATTTAGTGATTTTCGTCGTCGAGAAGTCATTAAATTATACAAGATTATAATATAGACATATTTTGGTACAAAAAGACTCATCTTAAACGCAATACGCGATCCCAAAATAAGTGGATACAATATTATTAGACACGAAAGGCGTTAGTCAATGGAAGGTACTCTAATCTATTATAAAAGATCCCTGCACATAAAATCAATAAAAGTGCCATTACTCACAAATTTAGAAGCTTCGGTGCATGCCGCACTTACCGGCCATAAGCCGCTTGTACTTCTCTCCGTGTATCTCACACTATCAGACCTTGAGCTGCTTCTCGGCCTAGGTCCATCAATATTACTCGCAGGTGATTTTAATACCAAACACCGCGACTGGAACGACAGCAGAAACAACTCAAATGGTACAATTCTTGCAGAGTCTCGAGGAGGTACTCAACATCAATATAATAGCCTCCAGAGACCCTAACTAGATATCCATCAGATAGTAGAGGGTCGTCTAGCACCCTAGATCTATTTATTCTCAAAGGGTGTCTCACTCGATGTCGTGTCGATAGACGTGGCGAAAGTTATAACGACGTCGAATCGGTTGTCTATGAAGAAGGCCTCTGGGAAACTTAATACCATAGTTATATAAGAATGCTGTATTGAATATAAAGGCCGAGTTAGTTAGAATATCAGATGTGCCTTTAACTAATTTTATCACAAATCTAAACGAGTTATTGATTTGAATCTCGAATAATCTTGTTTTTGCTTTGGTTCCCTTTTTTATTACGGCATTTTAATAAAAATCCCACACGACAAGTAATGTGTTACGTAACTTCAATGATTTTAAGGAAGGAGATTTATAAATCAAACGATTTAAACTTTGAACAACAACTGTTACCGTAGCCTAGTGGTAAAGGCGGGTGCTTTAGTAACCGAGGTCGTGGGTTCGATTCCTGCGGGGGACTCAACAAATTTTCATAGTTGCTTCCTAGTTGGTTCAGGCAATTTGGGCTGATCACCCAGTTGTCTGAAAAGTAAGATGATCCATACGTTAGATGGGCATGTATAAAGTCGGTCCTGTGCCTTATCTCTCACTGGTCGTGTCGGTTATCCGTCCCATCGGGCTTTGAGAGTATAAAGGCATAGGAAGTACGCCTGTGTTCATTCGTACACTTATGCACTATAATATTCCCTGCGCAGTTGACTGATCTATAATATTGATCGGCCGCTGTGGTCGTAATCGATTGGAAATCTGTATTATTATTATTATAACATCAACGGCTGAATTGATATCTCATTATTATTTGCATTGTATAGGTTTGTAAATAGTAATAAATAACGCACTTATAAGAAAACTTTACATTTTATGTTCTAAATTAATGATATCTGTTTTATTATATGTCGGATAATATGGAAAACCACATTTTTATAAATAATGTCAAAATAAATAATATGTTTTTTTAATTTTTTTTATTTGCATACGAAGTCAGACGAGACTCATGGACAAGGGCACTACCAGGGGTATGACCAACGCGCTGCCTACTGTGAGACATAGGTTGTTAAGTCTCGTTTAGGTACGCTGGCAATGGTGCCCTTCAAACCGAAGTATGGTACGATTTTTACACTACCGCTTAGTGGAAGATATAGGCACTACGGTGGTACGGCTTCAGGCGAGCCCTTATAAAAAATGTTTACTTCTTATTACTTACGTATTACTTACTAGAATAACAAATATATAAACATTATTTTAGTAGTGACGCAAAAACAACATTATTAAGCTTCTAAATAACAAAACAACTTGCTAAAGCTAACCCTATGTCCTTTGAAAAATTGTTTTGGCAAACTGTGTTTACATATCGGACTACAAATGCTAAAAGTTTTCGTGGCACAGTATTTTCCGTTACGAACTTGTATTAAACTTAAGGGAGGGTAAGGGCGCAGGAATAATGCATCGTTAGAGCGGTAAAAACTTCCTGTTCACGTTTTAAGAGGACATGAAAAGCGTTTTTATTGCAAAAGAAAGACTTAACGTTAAAATTAGTCTATGAAAGTAATATATTTCTACTCACTCACACACACACACATTCATTCAGTATTTATATCACATAAATATTTTTAGAAGATGTTTTATGTATCTAATATGATATACTATAAAAACCTTGAAATATGAAATTCAGAAGTAGTATATCAGATATATTAGAAATGTTTTTGTTACATTTTTTAAAATTGTCTTTATCGTACATGAGCATAACATATTCAGTTAAATTATATTCAAATAAAACAAAAAAATTTTCGTTCCAGTACTGACTGCATAAATCTTATATTTTATTGAATATTATGTTTATCATAGCCTTCAGTAATTAGTAAAGTGCTTTATGTAAATAGATTTAATTTTAAATGTGATTTCATTTGTTTACCAGAAACCGACAAAGAAATTACTATTATAATGCCTAAATTACGGTTAAACAACTATCATAGTTCAATAATTTCCTAGGAAACGAGTATTATTAACTTATGTCTAGCGTTGGAAAGCTAAATCAATGTATTGTTTATGCCATGTCATTACGAGAAAAAGTCAAACAGAAATATATTATTTTATTTTTGACTAGCAGTTCGCCCATGGCTCTGCTTGTGTGATTTTTAAGATTTTTAAAAAGATTTTCGTAGGGTAAAAAGGAGCCCTGGTAAATGTAGCTTTGTAATGGTGAAAGAATTTTTTTATCGGCTCAGTACTATTTTAGTTTCATTACAAACATCGCACAAAAGTACACATCTTTCTCCTTATTTACTAATATTATAAAAAGAAAATAATTGTATGTTATATTCTTTTTAATAACAGCAAAGGTATATGTCTATGCTATATGTCAAAACTAGTTTTTGTCTGGTTTGTTTGATACAGATATGTCTATACTAATTTTGAACAAAAAAATATAATTAACAAATAAACCAAAATAAAAATAAAACGCGACCGATCATAAAAATATTTTTAACTTAGACTGTACTTTCGTTTATTAATTAGTAATAAAATACATTTACTACTAGAAACAAACAGTTATAAGTCTGTTCTTACATCAACTCATAATAATAATCTCACCGAAATATCTTTTTTATTCCAAAACTTTAAAAATATCCGCCTAGGCTAAATTAAGAAAAATGTTAAACTGAAAATATTAATACCTTTTGTTATGAGAAATATTAATGCTCATCTCTAGACTGTCGGTACTTAAACAAATATGGAAACTTTTCCACTTATGCTATTACGTAAGAGCAATACAACTTTGACCAACATGAATAAAATTGCTGCATAGAACCATTTAATGATAGTATATTTATTATTATACGCACTAATTAAAATTACTGCATTACAATTATAATACATTGTAGCCTACCTACTTTTGACCGACTTTCCAAATGAAAAAGGTAATCGATTCGGAGTAAATGTTTTCTGTTTTATTTTTAAAGTGATGAGACGAGCAGGAAGTTTACCTGATAGTGAGTGATACCTGCCCTGGCAAAAAAAAGTAGCGTTAAACGCCACAAATCTATTTACCGTCATGAGACATGGAATATTATGTCTCGTTTACCCAGTAATTACGCTGGAAACGGTATCTTTCAAACCATAAGACAGTAGTGTTTATTGAGTGCGAGAAATAAGCACCGCGAAGGTACTACACCAGACGTCCTTGTAAAAAGCAACTTACCTCCTCTTTCGTGCAAAAGTGACGTTGTAATCCGCTTATATGTCGCCAAATTGTCATTCACTGCTTGAACACTGTCATATATATTTTTCTTATATTTTGCTCGATTGCTGCTTTTCGAGGAGATTATCTGAAACGTTTGAATGAAAACGACTATATGCGAGATTTCAGTATAGAATAAAAAGTTGTCTGTTACTTTAATTTGACATTTATTTAAACGTTTACCGAAGATAATAAAGGTTTAAAAACATGAAGGTGACAGAGAATGCCGTGACGATTTGAGCAAATGTGCAGGAAGTCGGTAAATGCTAGTAGCACGGGATCGTGCCTCTTGCCGACTTATGGGGTGTAGCCTATACCTAAAAGGCTAAAACAATAAAGACGACGACAAAGATACGTAAAATTCACACCTCACTAGAGGCTCACCTAGCACCCATTTCGTACCGCCTCGACGCACGGCAATGAGTGGACGCCATGTTGGCAACCGTGGAACCCGAATTTCAGGAATGGACAACACTTGGCACAAAAATTTTCGAGTCATCTGTTAGCAATTGATGCTAGTTTATAGTTATATAACGTAAATTTAAGAAATAGCGAATAGGGTCAACGAAGGCAAAATGTATGACGTACGCATTAATAACGCGCGGTACAAATTTATATAAAGAATTCTAACCGAGTGAGGCGAGGTGGTAAATGTCGGTTCTACTGACCACGTCACCGGCTTACTGCCACTTCTTTGCACTATGTCGGTGACTTTCGTTCTTTGCCGGATTAATTTATTACGAATTTTGTCTGGCAAACAAACTCCGAGCATAGCGCGTTGAGCAAAGTCAAACTTGTGGACCAGTCCTATAGTTAAAGGCCACGTTTTGAACCCGAACGTCATCATGGGTAGAACGCATTGATTGAAGACTTTCGTTTTAAACATTGTGGTATTGGCAGCGCGAGAGAACGTGGCTCAGCTTCCTAAGAACTGCCCAGCCCAACTGAATCCTCTTATCGGCTTTCCTCTCGAAGTTCTGTCTTCCACACTTCAATATATGCCCAAGGTCAACATATGTCAATGAGTATGTGTACTCATTGACAACTTCGAGGACGCCATCGACACTGATCGGCCCCGGAAGAACATGAGAGTTGTGCATGTAGCATTAGTAATCTAAATTTAAATCTAACTTAATTTTCCTGTTGAGCAACATTTCAAAATTACAGTGAAGTTTTAATAATTTTACCTCAAAACTATTAAAATATTATGACCTAGCAGGCCATTCATGGCTTCGCCATGTTATTTTTAGATTTTGGATGCATTATTTGGGGTAAAATAATGTTCATCCGCGCGAAGGCTGGGATGAATCAATAGTTACAATATCAAATAATGCTCCAACATTAATTTAATCTGCATTAAGACATTTTCAGTTGCTAATTTTCAGTATTTAAAAAGTTATAACGTTAAATGATTGAATTTCACGACTTTAATGTTATGAGCTTCACTACGTTTTATCTCTTGAGATGTAAAAAGCTCATAACATCGATCAAACTATTTGAATTTTATTTACTTTTCCATTATATATGCTCATCAAAATGTAGAAACTCAAATATTTGATAAAATTACTTTGAGCATTTTTGCAATTTCGTTCAAATAAACAAGTAAAATTTCAATGTGAGTGTAACTTGTAATATATTTTTATGAATAAAGCAGACTGCATACGAAGCAAAGTACTAAAAAGCGACATACCCTATATTTCTAATCAGAAAATCGATTTATAGAGTCAAGTCAGTTAACTACACCCTTTACAGAAACCAATTAATAAAGGAGCTCCAAGAATGTCTAGGGCGGAAATCTGTGTAGATTAATATGAAGCAATTAAAAGAATTAAAGATCATAACGTGATGACTATTCATTTATATTAATATTATAAAAAAAAATATTTGTATTAGTGTGCCCATGTTTGAAATGAATAAACTTAAAACCTTCTGTGCCGATAAAAACTGCTATTTCCATTGGGGTCTATATTCATCTTGAGTAATATTAGCTATATAAAGTGCTAGAAAAGATTAGAGATCTTTACTAAAACAGACAGCGAAAGCGACTATGCTTCACTCTATTTATAGATCTAAAATACAAAAATACTTTTTCTTCCACCTAATGGTTTCTGACTAGATTAGTATTATGGTTTTTTACCATGGAGCATACTGAGAAATAGATTTTTAAAATTATAATTTAGGTTTGTGTTATTGAAATTTTCAATTGCGATGAAATATATTTATATTGAATTTATTGAAGCAACCAAAATAACAGTTGCTCTTTGTGAAGAATTCATTTAACTTTAAATATATACATGCATATAATCTGAATTGAATAAGTATTGAGACAGATGAAAAGATTTTTATGTTTACAATCAAATTTACCTAATGATTTTTATTTACCGAATCACATATCCAATAAGCACTTAGTTGTTATGGCCGTACCTATAAATCATATTTAAATAAACTACAAATAAAAATTCTTCAAACTGATATCCCTATTAATTTTAAAATCAGATTAGAAAATATCTTAAATGTTCCTTAAAACATATGCCACCCATTTTACATACACACGATCCGTCGCTCGAAACCGGCTATAACCGGCGATAGCAGCTGCCTATCTTATTCCTAGATTAATTAATGAAATACGACCGACGCTTATTTTTAAGCATTTTTTATATAAATAGCCTTTAAAATTGCTTTCCAATCAATAGTTTTTTTCTCCTTTTCATTTTCTTTTAACTATATTCATAATTTATTTAATAGTAGATAATAGTATTAACAATAATAACGTTAATAAATAGTTCCTCCACTTTTTTACAAATGTTTTTTATGGAAAGAATACCTTTGTAATATTCGTATAACGAAACCTTTACTCCACTGTACATAGTAAATTTTAGTATTTAAAAAAAACAAATATATATGGTGTTCACTCGTTTTAAGAATTAGCACAAATCTTAGTAGTTTCTTATGCTATCTTACTAAACTCTCTGTAATCTATTTTTAATTAATAGAGATGTTAGTAGCAGTAACTTTTACAATAATATTATTTATTTCTTCTAGCTCTCTATTATAAAGTAAAGACTCGTACATAAGTTACATCCACATGCAATGAAATTTAATAAACAAGTAACATGTTTATTAAAACAGTGTAATATTCTAGAGCGCCGAGTAAAGAAAGTTTATAAAAGAAAATAAAACCGTGAAAATGAACGCTGCAAAGAAAACCAAAATTTATTTTCTTTAATTTATTCTGCACAACGGAATATTTCGCATAAAGCTATGCAATTAGCCTTGCGTGTAAGCGCCTGCAGCGCAAATACTCTTAATTATTGTATTTTCATTCAGACATTATTCAATTAGGTTTTGTTGTATTGTATTTTCAAATATAGTTTACTTAATAGCAATCTTGATAGGTTTAGTGTAATGACGACTAGTAACGTAGTATACTCTAAAAAAATTAAGCACTATTGTATTCTTTTAAGCTTGTATTTTTTAAGTTCTGGAACAAGGCAATGTAAAGCGTGAAAGGCATTTTTATCACAATTCCGTCATTATGACTTAATGTTTTATTAATGAATATTGATTATTTTATGTTATTTCACGTTCAGCCTCTCTGCCACGATTGTATATTCTTTGATAATTAGCATGCCTTAGTTAACTGGCTGGACATATGCCTACCCCAATGCACGCCTCTTCAATTAGGGGGTTTTAGGATCATATGCTCATCCGAAACATGGATCATCTCATTTTCCAGACAATTGGGTGATCGGTGACCCAAATCGTCCTAACCACTGGATGGTTAACAACGATATAAAACCACGATAGCACAAAGTTGTCTTTCCGCGGGATTTGAATCATCAACCTCCGGTTTATAGAGCAAGGGCTAATACCGCAAGGCTACGGAGGCGGTATATTCTTTAAAGCCAAATTGAAATTTTTCTTTAGTGCAAGTTCTCCTAGCTGGCGCCTACCGAACTAGGCTGGCCAAAGAAGTAAAACAAGGCGGTGCACCATTATAAATAAGCGAACAAAAATCGATTTACAGTTGCCGACGATATTGTGATAATTACTACCATCCACGAGTTATAAAAATATGTTGAATGATTTACAATTATTCTAGTTGAAACAAAACTAAGGCCGCAAGTTAAGATATACAATAAAAGTAATATAGAATTGATATAAATAGTGATAAATTTATTTTATCTAAACAAAATTAACGAAGTATCATAATAATATGATAAGGTGGCCTAAATCCTCCGGAGAGCGGATTTAGGCCACCTTTCAAACGTTCATGGGAAACATGTAGAAATCTGTATGTAACATCTCATTGTTTTTAATTATGTCGGTTTAAGAATACTGACCTGATTAAGACAGAGGATTCAGAGTTCCAGTTCGTTAGTTTTAATAATGAAGCCAACAAATTATTTGTATAAAATGGAGTTATGCGGTATTCGATAAAGGCATTCAACTATTTTGCATTGCATGTCATTATTTGACAAGTATTGTTTAAAGTTTATTTTTTAATAAACACGATACAGCCAATCTGGGTAACTTTGATTGTTCGACTAATCAAACCAGTTTAAATTCCTACTGTTAATAGTGGGGATTTAAACTAGTTTAGTATTTTTGTCTCGATACCAACACAATTTATAAATATTCCTTGCACCTTTAAAAAATAAGAGTTTGTGATCATTTTGAAGCTTCTTTGAAATAAGTGTAACAAAGCCAAAAGCCGGAGAATGATTATTTATAAATTAATAAAATTTATGGCAACACTAAAAATGTATGGTTTCATTCCCTCAGTTACCATTATACCATATACCGTTTAGAAAAAATCATAAACCAATGTTTCCCAGATTGTTACAAAATATAATTATTAGAGTTTTTATGCATGGGGTTTTGTGTATCAAAGTTACCATCTAATGACCCTTATATTGACAAACGAAAACATATACGTGTCTCGACGAGTAACTCCAAGTGACAGTATTAAAAGTTTTAATTTTTTTAATTTATCTAAACAAAAGATTTTAAAATGACTTTTCTGTTCGAAGCATGTCATCAAATCACGGTAATTGTTAATAGATCTAATTGAAATCACTGTTTAATTTAGATATAGGTAGTCGTCCAAAAGCCTATAAATAATTTATACAAACAATAAAACGTTAAACATGGACACAGTTGTTTAACATTTTCAAAAGTAGCAAGAAAGGTAATGAACCTTGGTTTTTAATATCAAACTGTAAATTTATATTGAGAAAAGAGATAAGAGCAACTGAGCTTTAAGCTGATAGGATTCTCACCATCATTCTTGCGTTCTGCCCTTTACCTAATACTTTATAAGTTCGCTTCCGGTCATGGCAGGTCAGATTATTTGATTCCTTAGATGAACCACTAGCTACGGCACCTTTTAAACTATACAGCATTCTTTCCATGCAACTTAGCAGGTTTAGAAGACATTCTGATTTTACCAGGAAGGTAAAGAGAAAGGTACATTTAAGTTAGTAAATTAATATTATTACAGGGGTAATAATTTTTATAAAAATAGAGTTTTGCTTCCCTGTGTTAAGCGCAATATTTATGCATAATATTTTTTCGTAGGTATTTTTACGGTTATGTCCCTTTCTTCGTTAGTTTTAAGAAAAATAAAAAATAGCATAGAATATTTTATCAACTGACTAATGTGTTTATTGATGCTGCCACATGATACACTTCTGCTTAAATTAAATGCAAAGCCTTACCGCTGTATTGCGTTAAAGAAAAAGAATGCCCGATATTTAAAATACGAAATGGAATTAAACCTATTTAGAGCTACGTAATAACTTTATTTGTCTTAACCAAGGCCTTTTCAATGGTCTGAACCACTTGACATTTTCGCTATTAATTTTTTCATGTTATTAGGCATAACATATAACTTGACCTTTTTAGTTATTTAAATAATTTATGTTCAGATTTTAATATAGCAAGGATTCGTTTAAGGTGCAAAATGATTACCACGATATTTATTGCAATTAGTATTATCTTTGACAATTTGTGATTTTAAAAATGCGGAAAAACGGACTGCCTCCGTAGCCTAGTGGTATACGCGTGTGGCATAGAAACCGGAGGTCGTGGGTTCGAATCCTGCGGGGACTCAACAAATTTTCATTGTTGTTTCCTAGTTGGTTAGGGCAATTTGGGCCGATCACCCAATTGTCTGAAAAGTAAGTGATCCATGCGTCGGATGGGCATGTAAAAAGACGGTCCACCCACCAACCCGCATTGGACCAGCGTGGTGGGATACGGTCCAAACCCCCCTAATGGATAGGGGTGTATTAGGGGAGGCCTATGTCCAGCAGTGGACTATCACAGGCTGATGATGATGATGATGAATTTGTGATTAATTTTGATATTTATTTCTTTCCATTAAATTTTTTACTTACTAATTAAAAATTACTTTTTGTCACTAAAATCTTACTGCAACGCACTGGCACTCCCCCTGGTGGAACCCCTATGGAAACACCTACCATCTTTATGAAATGGTTTTGAAAATTGTTTTGCGAATTCTAGATGATGAGTTAATATTCAAATCAAAAAGAAGTACTAGAATAGGATGCAAATATATAATTTTTGGGAGCACAAAAACACAGTCGCATTAAATTATTCAGCTGCAATTACGGGCTGGCCCGTTTATTTTACACGGCCGCAGTCATCGTCACAGTTTTAACCTTTATCTCTGACCCGAAATTAGATAATAGTAGCACCTTGTTGAAATTTGGCACTTTGTTACGTTTTGTTACTAAAAAAGTCCGTTATAACAACTGAAAATTTGTTTACATATTATATCATTTACTTAATACATAAACTACTTAATATCCATCTATTCTAAATAATGTACAGAAAAAGGTTTTTGTTTTTTTTTTTAATATTCTTACTGTTTGATCATATTTTATTTTGTTTACTTATGAACAAATGTACATTTTTAAGTTTACACGAAAAATATAACGTAGAAATCATACTGCCTACTGGATAAAGGTATGTATATAAGAAATACGTTTTATTTTGTCTCCAAAATCGTTCTCTGCCGCGCTGAAGAATATGTTCAAGACGCTCGACTGTGAAGGACACGGCATAAATGTAAACAGCGAGTAATAAAACGTAATAAATTAATAAAACCTATTAAGTAATAAAACCTACATCTCATATATGAAATTTATGCACAATGTTGTCATCATAGCTGAGATCGCAAAGGACCTGCAGAATAATGAGTCTTCTGCACGCTTCGATCTCCTGATGAACTTGGTTAAAACCAAGGTTATGTTAAACGAGCACATTGATACGATAAAGTCGGTCAGCGAGCTATTGAGAGAGCTATGCTATCTCTGAAGGACGGCGTCAGAAATGATCCTTTACGTCAGAGAGCTAAAGTCACTAACATAGCCCACCGATTAGTGGCTAAAGTGGCCATGGGCTGGTCACATAAGTAATAGAACTGACAACCGCTGGAGTGGAAAAGTTCTAGAGTGGAGACCGAGCTTGCATTTGCATTGCATCGCGTGCAAACGTAGTTCAGGACGCCCTGCGGCACGATCGGTAGCGGTGGCGTGCTTTAGGGGAGGCCTATGTCCAGCAGTGCACTATCACAGGCTTAAAATAATGATGATGATGATTTTGTTATATGGTAATTTACAACACCTTACCTTTTTTTTACTATGGAGCAATACCTACGCATACTCGACCTCGTGGAGGCAAGTACAGGTTATGTCGAACTCTTTTTTTTTATTGCCGATATCCCCCTAACGGATTCCCTGCCGCCGGAAAGTGAGGGGGCAGCAGGGATATGAGGGGCTCCCAGGCCAAGATGGGGCGGCCGGTATACCCACTAAAAAACCAACAGTTGCTCCTTTCTCATGTCCCTGTAGCCAGGGCCACGGGTACGGATGACAGTTTTTGGCGACCCTGGCTGCCCAGGGCTCAGTGTCAGGGGGGAAGGTAGCACGCCGCTCTTCAGCACCCTATCCTCCTTCTGCGGATATACAGGGCGCTGTAGGCCTCCCTGTCTCTTTCTGCGGCCTCATTCCCGACGATCACGTCCTCGCCGAACGAAAGTTCGTGCCCCACGACTCTACGCAGCTTTCGGCGTTCCTCATTGCAGGATGGACACTCCTCCAGCGCATGCTGGGCCGTCTCCTCTACACTTACACCATACGCCAGTGGTGGCACTCCTCAGTAAGCTCCATAGCGGCTACTATATTACTATGACTACTTATGAGCCGTGTTCTCTTTCCGGGGCATATGGCCTCCAATGTTCGACGTCCAGCGCTGGGCTGTTCCAGCCGTAGTTTATTTCTTATGGGCAGCCTGCAGCCCCAAGACCTTGCCCTCTCGCATACAGGCGGCTATGTTGGACTCACACCAACTAAAAAAAAGGACCACGTTGTTCCTTCTTGGCACCTTGGAAGGATGGATCACAGAAATTCTTTGGCAATCTTCTACAATCCCACCAACCTCCTTTTGACCCTAAGGTCATTTTCGTCTCTGAGCGTGCTGGAACCAACGTGCCCTACATCTCGGTCCCTACAGATAGCTAAGCCGAATGTCTCTTTCTACCGCGGCCCTTTCACATCGCGTTAGCGGTGCGGCCACGAGTCGCGGAGGATAGGGAGAGCAGCCTACGAACTACTAACACCCCTCTTCTCCGAAGGACAGGGAGACAGCACGCCTATCTCCTTAAACTTGTTCGTCGCACTCTCGCAGGCACAACCAAAGCGGACTTATCCAACCCACTTGAAGTAGCCTCCTCCACGACCACAGGCCAGCCAGTTTCCTTTTATCTTCCCCGCGGCTGAGCATGCCGTAAGTTCTAAGCCTCACCAAACAAGCGAGAATCTGTTCGGGGGAATGACTCCTTAACCTTATCAACTCTACGAACATAAAAATTGCAAGGATCGTCATTGTAAGTCTAAAAATATTAAAATTTTATACTAAAGCACTGAAAATTGACACAAGTTTTTTTTTTAAATTCATAGCTTGAATTTTATCGTTATTAGTTACGAACTGGTAAATTATTTATTACGGTATATAATATAAAAGAGGGAACTAAAATATCATGAATAGAAAGGGTATTGGTCGGATCCCTATTTGTTATTAAACAAAATGGGATGTGATGTAAGAAAAACATTTATATACTCTGCGGACGATAATATTGTCCTTTATAATAGATTCGATGAAAATGCTTTCAAAACAGGGACGGTAAATCAAAATAACGGACAATATTTGTTACAATGTGTGACGCGTTAAGACATAAAATTATATGTGTAGGACATGTGTCTTACATATATTTTATACGTATATTTTAGTCATAAATTCGTAAAGATTGAATGAGAATTACGACAATACTCATTGAAAATTAAACATCATCATCAGTGCCATTTACGTTTTATTTATATTACATACAAAAGCAGACCAGCAGCTGGGCCACTTGAAGGAATGTGATCAGCGACGCCCATGAACATCGACAATATCAAGTGTACCATCGCGTCGCTTATCGTGAGACATCGGATGTTACATCTCGATTACTCCGTAAATACAATGGCTACGATACCCTTTCAAGCAGAACACAGTAGTTTTGGCATCAATTGTCAATTCAACGATTGATTTTGTTTGTTTAAAATCGACAACACTACAGTTGGTTCATTGAGATCATGAAGCATCTTGTATTTTTCTGTTAGCTCTTTTCATTACGCACATAATATTCTGTAAAACACTGCTTAACACTACCAGCTTTTTATACTGTTGTTGAACAATATAAAAGCTGGTAGTGTGCAAAATATTACATAATAATTTGATTAAGTCAGCTTAGTTCGGCAATAATAATATCGTTTTTACTGCGTTCAATTGGGAAGAGGGATAGAAAATAAGCACATATATGTACTGTTACCTTGATGGTAAGACAAATCCTGTTGGCGATTTTAAAAAAAGTGGCGATGATCTACAAAAGAGTGACTTCTGATCACTTTTTTCTAGACTTTTTCATTACATTTTAAACCTGCTTGTACAACTTCAATAAAAAATATTTTATTTTCCGAATGTTTTAATTGGAGGGATATTGTATATAATATTTTTTTTATACTGATGTTTGCTGTTGTTTATATTTATCAGTAATCATCAGTCAATACTATACAGCTGAATTTAGTACAGCGCGTTGGTGATATCACTAATTTCGATGACTATGGGCGTTGGACCACTTCCCATCAGGTGGCCCGACTGCGTTGGCATTAAAAAATGTATTGGAAAAAGTAAGATTGTTATTTAAAATACACTATTACGTTATTGAAATATAACACAAATGCAAATATGAATTCACACAAACACACAATTTATATTGTTTGCAGAAAACAACTTGTAAGTTCTTTAGCAAATACTTGAAAATTATTTCGCATATTTTTAAATTATGGGTTTGCGCTTTTGAAACCGTTTTTCATGGGTTCAAATGCTGCCGTCCCGTCGTGTCTTTTTTCAACACCTTTCATTAGGGACACCCTTGTTGCCTGTAAAAGAAATGGAACTTTTTTGCGTCAAATAGTCAGGAAATTTGAAAAAAAATAATATCAGTTTAACCTCTTCCGGTCGTATCAATTATCGGATGGTTAATTGGACGGATTGCATTGGACTATGAAAGTTATGGAATAGAATAAATACACATGCGTTTGCGTTAATTTTATACGCTATACTATCGCCTGCAAAGTTAACTGTTCATTACATCTAGCATCCGCCGTGGTTATATTTAAAAAAATTATGTGTATCGTTTGGGCATAGTAAAAAATAAAATCACCCACCAACCCGCATTGGACCAGCGTGGTGGGATACGTTCCAAAACCCCTTAATAAATATGGGTGTATTAGGGGAGGTCTATGTCCAGCAGTGGACTATCAAAGGCTGATGATGATGATGATGATGAAAAAATAAAAATAAAGTTTGTATTCGTTATTTCCTTTGACTACAATTTTAGAAATTATGCTCGTCGTAAATTTTACAAATTTAAATACTGGTAAGTTAAGAATTTCTTATTTTATACCTAAATATGAAACTTAAAGAATGAATTATCTAATTCACTATTGCGCGACAAAAGCAAAAGTTATTGAAGTAAAAAACAATAGTAAATAATTGGTGAAACAAATCGTAAAAGCAAAATGCAACACCACGGAAAAACCTCAAGACATATTTTCTTTCATGAAAACACATTTTCTGGTGGTGCTCAAAGCGAGCGTGATCAAATTAGGCAACTTTGGAGATTGAAGTTGACATAACAGTTTTGATTTATGTTATGATAGAACAAAGACATTTGGCGAAATAAGAATATTTTTGCGTTTGTTATGATTTGACATATAATAAATGTCACTTCTTATTTATCACATTTAATCACAGTGACAAAAACTTTATTTGACTCATTCATTTCGTTACACCATCCATTTACATGTAGAACTCATCTGTCCCAATAAATAGCCAGATGTTAAGCAATGTTTTAGTAAAATGCATATTCTATTGGAATGATATTTTCCTCTATCTTTTTGTTACAATATTGATGCAATCTTCTATTGGTAAAGATGTAAACAAAGATTGAACATCAAAACTAACCATAGTTTCGTTTCGAATTGAGTACCTCCTTCTTAAAAGAAAGTTCGATACAACATTTAAATGTTTTTTTTTTGTTTAAATAAAGTGATACTTAATGGAAGTTATAGGTCCTCATATTTTGACAAAATATAATGTTAGTATTTTATTTATATACTATCGTTAACAAAAGAGTATATACAGTATTACACAATAAACTTAGGTAGCCACAGGACCATGTTTGTAATATTTTGACAATTGACTTCGGATCGACTGGCTTTAGGTGATTGTTTGTTACTGCGGTTCAATCGTAATGTACTAATGTGTATTCAACTGGATACATAATACACTCTAGTTATTCATTTGCACATTATTTACACGCGAAAGGAATAATTAAATACCTTATAACGAAACAATATAAAGATGATAATAGTGTAAATTTCTCATCGTATTAATCAATCATTGTTTTTATTGTAATATATTTATATCTTATGTCGAATTTTGAAAATTTTAGTTTAGTATAAATTTATCAATTTCTATATCAATCTCATTAACTCTCCTGAACAAAAGATTTGAAAGTGATTTTGCCAAAAAACGCTTATCAATATTTATGTAACATTTAACAGCTTGAAACCTAGTCAATCTTATAAAAACTAACTGCCTACAACCTGAAGGGTACTTTAAGCCACTGCTAAAACAGTTATGACACTTATATTTTTACTCATATAACCCTTTTTATGAAATAAACACTATTATGTCGTATTAAAAAGCCAATTCCTCTTGAAAAAGGTCCAAATTTTAATGTGTCATAACATTGTGGTTAACGGCAGACTCAATTATAAAACCACTCAGCAAAAGACTGTCAAGAGTGCTTTCAAATCGGACTAGTATCATTAAGATGTTGAAACTGGCCTCTGTTTCGATTGCAATAAATAGGGATGATTAATGATTTTAATGAAAAACTTTTTAGCATTGTAAGAGCTTTCTCGTAATTTTATGGTAATACGTGAAAAATCCTGAACCTGTTTCTTTAATTAATATAGTTGTAATAATGGTAACATTTAATTTTTTTTTTGGTTTGTCGTTTAGCTTGAGTTTCTGAAGAGAGAAACAACATATATTACACGGTTTTCTTGCCGCCACAATCCATCACTATTAATGTTACGTACGTAGCTCATGTTACAAAAGATATGTTATAAATAAAAAACATATATTTTGAATGTAGCAATTACTTTGATTATATTATCATTACTTCTTTTATTATAATTGTAAAAAACGTTAAATAAGTCTGTTTCCTTTTAATTTCCTAAAGTGGATATTTTTACTAGTTTTGAACAATTCATACAAATTTTTATCCAGGGAACTAGTATAAATAGTAATTTCATATTTTAACAGCACCGCAAAATGTACATCAGTAGCGACAACGGGATTTAATGCTATTCTAAATGCAAATCAGCCTTTGTCAAATATCAATGCCTAATCTTAACAAGCAAGCCATTTGTAGGTTATTTGGCTTGTAGGTGAAAGCATTACTCCGCCATCTAATATTAATACGTAATATGTTCTAACTGCATATAAAACATTACTTTAGAGACTATTACTGTACTGTATAAACTGGGTTAACCCTATCACACGTAAGTTCTTTTTAGAAAAAAATAATTACAATAAATACATGTAGCTTCTAATACAACTTCTTCATTCCATATTTTTTTACAAAAACGGGAAAAATCATACATGAAATATTTCAATTAATTAAAACTTTAGAGGACATTTTGAATTTGCTTTACATTGTTATTTTGAAAGATGTAAATAGACTTATAATTCTTCTTAATTAATGCAATAATTCTTCTTCAATAAAACTCATATATACCCAAATATTATGTGTTACTTTTGTTATATTTAACTCAAACGTTAAGATTAAAACAGATATGTTAGAGTAACTTTGGTAATTTTTTAATACGTGGTTTCTACCCTTTGATGGTCTATTTAAATTATTCTAACTATATGCTAACTATATATTAAAAAAATCTATTCCCATAATATTACTCATATAGGGAAGCAATTTCAGAATGAATAATAAAAAATATTTAAAATATGCATATATTTAATAAGACTGCCTCCGTAGCCTAGTGGTATGGGCGTATGCTTTAGAAAACGGACGTCGTGAGTTTGAATCCTGCGGGGACGCAACAAATTTTTATTGTTGTTGTTTCCTAGTTGGTTAGGGCAATTTGGGCCAATCACCCAATTTTCTGAAAAGTAAGATGATCCATGCGTCGGATGGGCATGTAAAAAATCGGTCCACCCACCAACCCGCATTGGACCAGCGTGGTGGGATACGGTCTAAACCCCCTAATGGTGAATTAGGGGAGGCCTATATCGAGCAGCGGACTATCAGAGGCTGTTGATGTATGTATGTGATTTCCGTTTGCATAGTAAATACACTGTCTCCGGTAGGCAGCGCATTGATAATATCACTGGTACTGCCAATCTCCATGGGCGTCGGCGACCACTTTTCATCAGGTAGCCCGACTGCTTGTCTGCCTTCGTAGCCAACAAAAAATGTATTTCAAAAGCTAAACATATTAATGGTAGTTCCTTTACTTTAATCCAATAGAATATATATATTATAAATTAAATCCAACCTTAGCGTCACTGTTGTTACCTCTCATTAACTACGGTGACGCTTAGGTAGTTTTGTTCATAAGGACCGGTTGCTCCTAAAAGCATTTAATTTACCTTTGAACCGTTTATCCATACTAATGTTATAAATGCGAAAGTAACTCTGTCTGTCTGTCTGTCCGTTTTTATGCATGGTGCACGAATTTAAACGTTTAAAATATACCACTGTTGCAAAAAATAGGTTACCCGCCGCACATAGCACGTATTTATTTTTAGTTTAATATGCATTTTGTTTTTTTTTATTAAGAAATGGTTTTAGTAATATCAATAATTATCGATATTTGTTAATCAAGAGAAACAAATCCTAAACGCCACGCATAAGATAAGTTAATTTAAAACTTTTAGATAGTCTACTCCCTGACTCCAAGTTAATTGCAAGTTGAAACATAGATAACTTCACTAGCTCTGTCTTTTATCTTAATTTACATTTCACTTACCTTAATCTTTTTGTAAAGAAGTAAATAATTTTATTTAAAAAAAAATCCGGAAAATCTTTGGAATTTGGAGGAAAAATTGTTCATTGAGTATGCATAGCTATTTTTATTGTAAAATATCGTTAGTTTACAAGTTAGTTTTTACAATTATATGCTAATATGCAGTTAATAGAAAAAATAAAAAGTATAACTTAATTAGTAGAAGTGTCTATGTAATCCATTTTGTTATTTTATCATAATTTAGCATTTCAATCATCAACTTTTATTTAACTTTTATTAATTAGCCTACAAAATGAAGGAGGTTTTAAATCTTTTTAAACACTAAAAAAGGAGCCTAAATTATGTGTTACAAATAAAGAGCCTTCCGCTTATAATTTAGGTTATAAAAAATTATATCCTTTTTATATTGCTATCAGCCATTGACTTTTATTTTTGTTTATAGTTTGTAACTTTTTAAGATGTTATATTTCTTTTAAAGGTTATTTACAGGACTGTCAGAAAAACCAGCAAATCGTGCTCGATAGATTTATTAAACACAAAAGGCACAACTTGCCTTGATATAATACAATAGAGATCTAAATTTGGAAACAATAGATCGCGTCTTATTCGAAAATCGAGATATAAATTACTGAAGGGCGGTTTGATTTGAATATGGAGTAAATATAAAAACTCCTTTAACAATGACGTTTCAGAACATTTTACCATTCA
>JAGSMT010000886.1:0-132679 GCA_029286875.1 Lamproptera curius
AGAGAAACATTCCATTTTTTTAAATAAGAGTACGGATATTATTTAATTTTATGTACAAGTCTTCAAGAATTATGTTGTTAAAGGAATTTAAATATGTTTTCATTGCATTATTACGTAATTTTTTCAAATTATCTTCAAGCATAGTACAGTTATATAATGTGTCTAGCTTAATCGATAAACGCAGCATAAAATGGATCGATACATTTTCTCCCATAGTTCACCGTCTGTACGTGCATATTAAGTTGTAATCGTCGCCCAACATAGTTTTCAACAAGTTATTCAGACGCTCAAAGTTTTTAAACTTGCTTACTGCAGCTGTTAAAATCAGAGTTGAATCTAAATCACATGAGAGCATTCTGAAAATGTCAGTAACTTTCATCAGAATAGAAAACTTTTAGACGTTACTGGATTAAAATGTTGTAATAGTACTATAAAATTTTAATATAGTAACTCGTGCATCCGCATTGGACCAACGTGATAGGATACCGTACAAAAACCCGATAATGGAGCAGGCGTGCATTAGAGAGAGGTCTATGTCCAGCAGTGGATTAATACAGGTTGGTGATGATGATGAACACGTGGAATGTTTTATCTTTATTGAATTTTACTTTACTTATCCACATTATATACTTTACTTATCCACATGTATTGGTATATGTAACGCTTATCGGAGTCAGAGTTTGACGTATTAACCATGAAAACTAAAATGTTGCAGTTTTATGCCATAAAATCAAAATAAGTTTTTAGTGTTAACTAAATTATTAACTTTTTAATTGCTTACGTTCTATGGGTTTTCAGTATTGGAACAAATGTAATTTGAGTTGTGTCTCTAACTAAGTATTATCGGGTTTACCCTTTTTTATTAAGAAAGTTGTTAGTGTACAATCGAGAAATAAGAATAAATTTATAATATTTTGATTAAAACCATTAACGTACTTGGAATAAGGTTGCACACTCAAACAAACTTTAAGCACTAGGGTAACATAAAGTTTTATTACTGAAAGGATGAGTTTCTAAATTTTCTCAGCTATATTTTATTTGTAACCAATATTTTTCGTTCTTAGTACATATTTTTCCACTTAAGAAACTGGAGATAATTAAAAAAAACGTTTCAATCTTTCAATGGATTTTTAGTAATTTCCGTAGAAGTACCTACTAAAATGAAAATTTTGCCGTTTATAGTTTTCTCTGCCTTTACTAACGGAACGTAATTGAGTTCAAAATTGTCTAGCTATCTATATATATATTCTTTCTTTCTTTCTTTCTATTAGGCCGTAAAACATGGAGTCATCATAGGCTCTTCGGTCTTGTAAATACAATTACAAAACATTTCATTCTCTTTTACGGAATTTATATCTCTTCCGATAAGCAGATTTTGAATCGTGTTATTAATTTGACCTGCGATGTGTTTTACTTTGATTTTTTTATGAATCATTTAAATCTTTAAAGACCCTGAAAAAAGCTTTGACAAGTATTTGACAATAACAAAATAATCTTATAGTGTTTTAATAATCTGCATAAAGTTTTCTTTTCAATTTAAACCAATAGAAATAATTTTTTGATATAAATAAAAACAATTTTTTTCTTGTTTTTTGACAAATATATATTTTTTCAATATTTATACTTTTACTCTCTATATGATGTTACAATTAAAATTAAAGTCAAGTAAAATAATTATACATCGTCTCAAAGAATATGATCAAACATCGCTAAATAATGCGTCGTAGAGCGGTCTGCAAGATAATTTATAAACCAGTAAAAAAACTTCTTTTTATTTCATTAACTGAATTGGATTGGTGGCTATCAAGCGTCCTATATTTTAAATTAAATTTAAAATGTAAAAAGTACAACCATGTCAAACTTTGGTCCCAATCTCAACAAAAGTTGTTAAGATTTTTAATTGTAATTGCATCCTGAAATTTGATAGTTTCCTTATATAAATATATAGTCCTTATAAGGATCCGTACCTTAAAAGGCAAAATCGAATCATGATAGAATTACTCTTTTTGATTTGTCGGTCTTTGTGTCTATAGGACCTTGGATTTATTTTTTAATTACAGCAGATCCTCGAGTAAAAGCCCCTCCTATGACTATAAATATTAACGTTCCGAATTAATACGAAAAGTAAGGTAAGTTTGTAAAAATTAAATATTTCCAAAACCTAAAAATTATTTACCTACATGTCAACATTTTTTATTTTCAGTAGTTTGCCTTTACTTGCGTTGACCTTATTTTTAACCAAAATTAAGTTCTAACCGAAGTGAAGAGTGAAGGTGGTAGGTTACCTTTTTATAGGGGGCCTACTGGATCTCGATAAAAAAAAAAATATCTGATCGAAACAGGTTTTCCGGCTGAAACCGAAAGGTCGGCCGTGGCTTCAGTTTTTGCCAAAATCGAAACCGAAACTAAAGTGCTTTTTCACTATTATTCTGCATTCATTGAGACACTGATACAAAGGATATTAAGTTTGTGGTAATCGTTTCATAGAAAAATCAGTATCAGTTATCAGAAAACAAATAGTTAACAAAACAAATTGTTGCATTAAGTACTAAGTATTGGTACATTATGATTTTACTAATTAATACATTGGTTTGTATTTGTACTTACGAGGAATGATCAAAAAGTAGTAAGAATTAGATAGAATATAAGGACTATTAATAAGTTAATTATAAATTTTTCTACATAGTCTCCGTGTTCCCCTATATAGTTCACATACAAACAGGACTGCGTTTTTAATATGAAACGGCACGGTCCCTCGAATTTTCGTCTTCTTTATTATTAACGGAATTTTTATACTTGGAAATTAAGGATAAGGGCGTGTGCTTAAGAAACCGGAGGTCGTAAGTTCAATTCCTGGTGAATCAACAAATTTTCAATGTTATTTTCTAGTTCGTTTGGAGAATTTGGGCCGATCACTGTGTCGGTTGGGCATGTAAGAAGTCGGTCCACTTACCAACCTACATTGTACCAGTTTGGTGGAATACGTTCCAAATACCCCCTAAATAAGGTGTGCATTAGGGGAGGTCTATGTCCAGCAGTGGACTAATACAAAGCTGATGGGAAGATGAAGGGTTTAAAACTCCCGCCGAAACTTGATTTTTGGCTGATACTCGGCTAGAACCGAAACAGAAAATTTGGTTCCTCACTAGTTTTTTTGTATATGTCATCTTATACGTCTCAGAAAATTAAAAACCCCTCTTATAATGATATGAAATTAAAATTAAATAATTTTAACAGGTTTGGAAACATGCACTAATTAAGGGTAAAAGAGATAATTTACGGAGAAACAAATAAAAAGGACTCGCTTATGGAACTTGTGGTTACTTTTTTATTTAATTTTACTTAACACATAGGATTGGTGGCGGACGAGTCTCGCATCCTTTTTTTAATAAAGGACCTATGGGACGGAGCTGAACAACTTTTTTGGTTGCTAATAACATTTCTTTGATACGACATGAGCAAAAAAATTAATGTATCCTCTGTGAGTCTCTTTCTATATCGTGTTTTAAGCTTTTGTTTTATACATTGAAAATTTGTATTTATATATTTAAACAAATACGTTTAATTGATTACTTTGTTTTTATTATTACATAGTCGCAAGCTATAAATAAAATTGTTTGAGTCAATATATCAAACACTATATAAGGATATCGAGTAAGGTTAAGAGTTGAATTTAATGGTAATATGTCTGAGATTGAAGGAATATAATGGAAGTATTTTAAGAAATCTTTGCCGGTTAGGTTCTAACAATAAACAGTAACGGGCAGTAGCTAAAAAGACTCTTAACAATAAGGGCAAATATAGAAAATTGTCAATTGTATTCACAGAAAACAACCTCTGTGCTTTAGTGGCATAAGTCATTACTTTATAAACTGGAGGTACTGGGCTCGAAACCCTGGGAAAAAACTCTGTGTTATCGTTGTTTTCTGGTTGGATAGGACAATTTGGGCCGATCACCCGGTTATCTGAAAAGTAAGATAATCCATACGCTGGATGGGCGTGTAAAAATTCGGTCCACCCACCAACCCGCATTCGACCAGCGTGGTGGGATACGGTCCAAAAACCCCTAAAAGGAGTAGGCGTGCATCAGGGGAGGACTATGTTCAGCAGTGGACTAACACAAACTGATGATGATGATGGTGATGATTTTAATAATATGAGTATGCTATTAAGTTATGATATTAAATAACGTGATTTTACCATGCATTAATTTAGTTTCGCAGGACCAAGGTCGAAAACAACAAATATTGATAATTGATTAATCAAAATAATATATTAACATTTAAAATGTAATGGCAGACATAAGATATCGAAAAATATTCTAAATATAAAATGACCTCCAACCTGTCCTAAAGGTCATTTAGTATTTGAAAAGAAGAACACATTATGTTATTTAGAAAAGTTTTGTATAGGCATTTGATAGATATAAATTATTTATTATTGCCTCATAGTAGATATTCACCTGAATAACATTAGTACATGGAATAATTTATGAAGAAACGCATTTTCTTACCGACGTATTGTCCGTTCATTTATTAGTCTCCTTCAATATGATTGAAGGTTTTGCAACAGCGTTTAACTGCAATGCTTTTAGTAGTAAGTTTTTCTTTCATAACATATTACAATACTAGCTGTTACCTGCGACTTCATTGCGAGGTAATATATAAAAAAAACATATTTGTTTAACAAAAGTATGTTACGTGTATCTATTTTGTATCACAGTGAAGTATTTTAAAAAGTTATATTTTTATGATGTTACAAAAAGACACTCCAATTAAATGGCTATTACGTATTTTCTTGTTAAATTTTACGTCACCAATTTAAGGCGAAAAAATGGTGTATCCCGTTTCACTTCACTTCAACACTTTACCGTCTGTACGTGCATATAAACTTGAAATCGTGTGCCATCATAGTTTTCAACAAGTTATTGAGACGCTCAAAGTTTTAGAGTAACTTACTGCAACTGCGGACTTGACTTGAAAGAGATGAGATATAAAACATTTATTATTTATTACATTTTTCTACCTGGTGATTCCTCTTTTACAGAAAAATGATTTTAAAAGTAACACCAGGGTATCTGATTCACCTCCAAAGTGATAGCGAGAAAACACAACTGTGAATTAATTTATAGAGCACCTTAGTCAGTTTAATAAGTCTTTGGGGTGCGAGTTGACAATTTGTGTGCCACCCGTATTTTTATATTTTTTAGATGTATCAGTAACAATTATGGTAACGCATTACAAAAATACAACATTATAATAATAATGATGATGATTCAGACTATGGTGGTCGAACTATATTACGTATCAGCCAACTGCGCAAAAGCTGCTGTAGTGCACAAGTGTAAGCACATTGTCTTTTAAAATGATTAACCAGCGCGATCAGAGAGAGCGCAAGTTCCAGTTTTTACATGGCCATACTATGAATCGATCATGTTATCTTACTAATAATCGGGTGATCAGCCTGAATTTCCCTAACCAACAATGTAGATTTATTGAACTCCATAGGATGATTAGGGGCAATCGCGATGATGATGACCCCCGGTTTCTGAATCGCTACGCTATGGAGGTAATTAAACTTGTTGTTTTTCTTTCAAAAATAATTCCAAGTAACATTTGGTATATATTAATATCAATTCTAAAGTTGTATTGACTTGCTTGGAAAAATATTTTCTTTTAAGATATTTTATTGTTTATGTGCATTGTTATTATACGCTATAGCCTATAGTTATAAAGAAAATAAGTTATGCATATCCTGAAGGTAAAGTAGCCCATTTCCAGAAAGTTATGTATATTCCGCCTTTAGGAAAACACGTCATCTGTTTTAAAAATAAGCGTAGAATTTAGTTATATTGCTGTAAAATTTAAGTCCTAAAATTTATGTGCCCATTATTTAAAAAAAATATTATTGGAAAAAGTGAATATATGTCATTCAATTACATTATAATTGTAAGGAACGACAGATTCTGCATCCATAATATATCATCATCATAATTATCATGTCAGATTTTGGTAGGCTAATATTATGACAACTTTCAGAATATATGACTTTTCAGGCTGGGCACTCTTCCAGTACGTGTCGGGACGTCTCTTTCGCACCATGCCACAGTTGTGGCACTCTCAGTAGGCTCCCTACTGGCCACGCGGCACAGGTACCTCCAAAAACAGCCGAGTCCCGAGAGAACCTGCGTCGCGCGGAGTGTTAGGTAGCCGCGTCCTCTTTCTAGCCACCACTTTAGAACGGGGCGCATGGCCTCCACTGTTTGACGGCTGGCGCTGGGGTGCTCTAGCCACTGCTCCCACTCCTGGATTGCAAGGAAGCACAATTCGTCTCTGCACCCCCTATCTCTTCTAGGGCCGGCCTGCAGCCCCGAGACCTCGCCTCCAAGTTAGACTTACCTAACCGAACTTCTTTTCCTCCAAAGTATTCGTCGACAACTTTGAGCAACGAACTCCCAACAACCATCGGCGTAGGCAAGATATGAATGTTAGACATGACTTTCACCTTTTCCTTGTTTATCCTAAGGTCCACGTGTTGGGAGGCACTGTTGAAATCATTGAGACTAGCGATTAGGTCCTCCATCCTCCTCCTCCTTACCCTTCCCTTCCCTCCTTCATTATGATGATTATGCCGTCGGCAAATGTAAGGTGAAGCACTCGCCAGTAATGTCTTAACCTCGTCTTTTTTAATCCATAAGTTTGAGGGCATCTTCTAATACATCTGTGAAGATTTTATGGGATATAACATCACTCTGTCCTTCACCTCTTTACATCAGAATAGGTTTCGTACTACTGGACTCGGACGGACATCGTAGCTCTACTGCATAAACACCTTAGCACCTCAATATATCGACTGTCAATCTGTCAACGCTGAAGGGCCTGCAAAACCAAATTTCGAACGAATCAAAGGCTTTCTCATAGTCTAAAAATGGCAAGTATTTAGGCAGATTATATTAATATTAACATTTTATCATCATCATCATCAGCCTGTGATAGTCCACTGCTGGACATAGGCCTCCCTAATACACTCCCTATGCATTAGGCGGTTTTACATTTAAAAAATAAAGGCCGCAATAAATCAATATAAATGTATCCTGTTCGCAAGATTAAATCCACGCGAAGTCCGTATATACACCGTCAGACCGAGACCACTTTTAAACATAGACTTTTACAGAAATAGACTATAGGCAAATAGGCTTTATCCGTTAATGTCACTCAAAGTTTTCCGAGGCGAAAAAGCATATGATTGACGATTTTATTTTAAATATACAAATTTCGTTTCTACAGCTAACAATATTGTTTGTAATTTATAAATATCACGATAAAAATGTTCGAAATAATCGTATAGCTAAAACAATAGGCTGTTTAATGTCAGACAAATATATTATTGACATACAAAGGATATTTTTAAAAGTTCCAAAGGTGAGCTCTTAACATAAATATAACTGTAATCACATTGTTTCTTTTTTTATTGCCAGACGATCAGTCAGGCCACGTGATGGGAAGTGGTCACCGGTGCCCACAGACATCGGCAATACTAGTAGTATCACCAACGCGCCGCCTACCGTGAGACAAAGGATGTTAAGTCTTGTTTACGCAGTTAATACTCTGGCTACGGTGCCCTTTAAACCGGAACACAGCTACTCACACTACTGCTTTGCGGCAGAAATAGGCACCGTGGTGGTACCAACCCAGATAATCCTTTGTAAAAAGGGGACCTACCACCAGTAGTCTGTGTGTGAAACTGTCTCTTTCATTGTTATAAAGCTTTGAATTTTTAATCTAAAACATACGTTTCTTAGATAAAGTAAATAAAAGTATCCTAGAGTTGTTCTCTATTGTAAAATCGTGGCAAGCAGGTTAATGCTGCTACTAAAGATTTATGTTTCTTGCCATAAAGCTTTTACAGGGATGTTACATAATTTTATATCTTCTTTCTTACTATAAATTTCAAATGGAAGTTCAAAAGTTGTAAAGAATAACAAATGTTTTTCTTATCTAGTACCTTTTCTTCTTGTGTATTCAATATTTTTTAAATTGTTATACTCACCCTCTAAACCAAACCAGTCAAACCTCATGACTCCAACCGATAATACACATTTTGATAGTTTTACATGAAATATCTATGGGTTTATTACCTACGTAAAATGAAAATAAAATCATTTTTGTTTCATTCCATGCATTTATGCTTTTTATGTATTACTCCTCTTTAACTGTGCGGCATTTTTAAGGTATTTTATAATCTAGTTTGTTATAATTAAAATATATAAATATTTAGTTAATAGTAGAATCGGCTCTACTAAAATCTTTGTTGGTCTGTATCAAGTCATAATAATAAATTTTTCATTGTGTTGATACTGTTTCCAAATAAATCACTCTTAATTTTTAAAAATCGGCTTACTATACTATTACTAAATTAAGATGATAGTTAATTTAAAAATATAACGCGACTAGCATATATAAAAATTAACATACGGCTCGTCTCATTTCATTTTTAAACTTTAAAAATGTTAAGCTCTGTCTTAGACCTACTAAAGGTAAGACTGATTAAACAATTCAAAGTGGTCTAAATACTTTTAGAAATCTCAACGAGACTTCGAAAAAGTAAAAATGATGACGATAACTGAACATCTCTTAAAAAAAAAACATTAAAATGGCACAGGTGACCCCGACAACAGCCACGATGTCTCGTACGGACGAGTCGATGCATAACACCACTCAACATACTAACACTATCATAGATGCACAACACTTATCACACACGAGCAGAGTTCCATTCCGGGTAGCGGCTTATACGAAGCTGCCCCCGCTATATTTCTGACCCGTCTTTTATACACGATCTCTGACAGACATAACGTAAATATCGAGACTTCTTTTCTCTAAGTACCCACTTTAGAAATAGTATTCTGAATATACTTATTGTAATATACTTATAGTAAAGACTATACTTATTGTAATATACTTCCTAAAGCATTTCACTAAATACGTACATTTAACTGTACGTTCAACTAAAACTGAAAATCCAACATCTCTAGCGAAAGATTATAAGCATAAATTTAGTTTCTATTTCCACTAGAGTCATTGACACGAGTGTAAAGAGTTCGGCTAGAAATAAATTAAAGGACTCAAAAAATAGTACTTTGTTTAAAAAGTTACAAACATACATTCTTTCAAACTTTCGCTTTTATTGGAATTTACTGTCGTTTTGTATAAAACTGAATTCACTTACGGAAGTTGTGGTTTAATATTCTTTCTTATCGTTACACACAATCTTAAGATACCTGATGCCCCAAAATTGTTAAGGCAGAAAGTTAATTCTAGTTGCCCTTTCACAACACACTTGATTAAATTCGTCGGTAGTGAAAATGTTTATGTTCTCTTGTTATCCTTGTAAAGTATTTTGGTCGTTGAATTGATAATGACTCAACTTATTTAAGAGTTAAACTACGTTGAATAGTACTATAATTATTATACTACAAATATAGCGAATGACCGCAAGAATGCTTTAATATCATTCACTTGAGCTGGCATTATTATACCGGCATTTTACTTTTAAGTAATATTTAGTTAAATATATTCTATTTATAACTAAATGTTACTTATATATTTTATTCTGATTTATGACGCATCTTTGGAATATCTTTCTTATCGTTTTATATATGTTGAAATAGTAGCAGTCAGCAGTGTTATGTTATTTCGTAAAATAATTTATGACAAACTTTAAAACATAAAAAAGTATTGATATAATATAATTCATTTAAAAAAATATGCAACACCACTGCAATAACACTAATCTTTACCAATTTTCAATATTTACAGCATTATGTATAGGACAGTTAATGATTTAAAAAATTTCAATTGTAATAATATACAACTATTACTTTTATGACAGGATTGAGGTTAGAACATTATGCACGATACTGAACTCGAGTAGAATTTAAAAACTCAAATCTTTTTCATTTCCTCGGGCTACAAAGAAAGAAAGATAATTCCAGTTTTCTTTTGATACCTTTCTTGATTAAAACCGTCACCATTAAAAAAAAAGTTACCGGTCCTTTTTCAAACCTTCCCGAGTAACAGTACCTTTGTTCAATTAACGATGACTGCTGTAAGATAAAATCCACTACCGTTAAATCTGCGGGAGAGTGAAATATCGATTTCGGTTTCATTATTTATAGTGATTAAAATGTTTTGCGTTTTATACGAAGATATCATTTATGTTAATGTAATGTAGTCTTACCTGTAGATAATCCACGTAAATTATTAGTAGGTAGTCATCATCATCAGCCTATTTTAGTCCACTGCTGGACATAGGCCTCCCCTACTCGCCTTCTCCATTAGGGAGCTTTTGGACCGTATCCCACGCTGGTCCTGTGCGGGTTGGTGACTGACTTTTACATGCCTATCCGACGCAAGTAAATTTCTATAAACACTATAGTTATATTTGATAGGTACTGTAGCCCGTAACTACCGCCAGTCTGTAATTACCGCCAGCCCGTAATTATCGATATTCAAATTCGAATTCAAAAATCATTATTCAATTAACGCGTTTTCGATTTCTGACGAATGTAAATCAACTGTCGGTTCGGACATTCTAACCTGTCCAGAGAAGAACCGGCAATAAACTTTGCGGTCACCTTTTTTTTAAATGATTATTTTCTACATTTCAATCAAAATTTGCTAATTAAGCAGTCCTTTATAGTACCATGTCTAGAGGCGGCAATTGGATTTGTACATTCTAATGTTGCTTATTGTTGTTAATTATTTATCGTACTTATGACGTATCACTTACTATATTATATAAATACTTAACATATTAACCACTTACAATACATACTAGATAAACGTCCAGTTCGTTTCGTCGCTTGATTATTAAACAATAAATAAATAGCCATGTTTACTTAGTCACCTACAGACTGGCTTATCAATATCGTTGTGGACTAAATAAATATTAAATAAAGTTGTGTTCTTTGTCAATACTAAAATAATATTTTTCCTATTTAACAATGTTTTTCAGTGTCCATAACTTATTAACTTTTATTAATAGCATGCCGATATATGTTATTAATAATCTATTAAAAAACATTTTGTTTCTTGAGCCATATACACTTGCATCCTCTTTGAGATCTGTGCAATAGGAGCTTAATAGGTCCTTTCTCCTCCGTAGCCTAGTGGTATGGGCGTGAGCTTTAGAAACCGCAGATCGTGGGTTCGAATCCTGCGGGAATGCAACAAATTTTCATTGTTGTTTCCTAGTTGGTAGGGCAATTTGGGCCGATCACCAAATTGTCTGGAAAGTGAGATCATCCATGCGTCGGATGGGCATGTAAAAAGTCGGTCCACCCACCAACCCGCATTGGACCAGCGTGGTCGGATATGGTCCAAAAACCCCCTAATGGATAGGGGTGTATTAGGGGAGGCCTATTTCCAGCAGTGGACTAACACAGGCTGATGATGATGCTGATGAAGGTCCTTTCTTAGAGATTAGTCCTTATAGATCGTGGTCTTCGTTTATCCTGCTAGCCCCACACACACTCCTCTTTCTACCTAGGGATCTTCCATCTATTACATACCCATCCTTACGGGGGTACGAACGCGATACGTCCGGTCTTGCATCGACTAAAATCTCTACCTGGTTTCTTGATGGCGCCTAAAAGCTGAGGACACAGAGACGTTTATTTTTTACAAAATTTACCCACTGACTCTTAGATGATAGCGATAGCTACCAAGGATAGAAATACACTCCTCTTTTTTAGGATGTTTCAAGATTTAAGCCATGGCCATAATCTTAGCATAAAGTTGTCAAAAACTATATTGTTGTCAGTTAATTGGCTAATAATGAGTTAAATTTAAAACATAGATTTAAATGTTTTCTATTGAATTTAAACATCTTTTGACAACCATTAAAAATACCCATTCCTCAAATGAGTTAATTTATAATAACGCAGATGATTCAAATTGTGGCACTAATTACTGTCGCTCAGGAGTAATCCCACTACGGAGTTATTTGGATCATGATTCTATCGCTTGATTGAATTGTTGATTTGTTAACGTGAGACCGATGCAAAATTCGATACAATGAGTGTGAAATAACGTCCATAATGAAAATGCGCTTTAATTTATGAACGCTACGGCGACTAATCAAATCCTTATTTACTTCGAGAGTTTTATATTTCTTTAACTAATTGTTTGGTGGCATTTTAATGTAAAAAGAAAGCGTTAAAAATAACGTTTCGTTGAAAACTCAGTGTTATAAACACTGAGTTCTAAAATACGTATCGGTTACAATATTTTTCTCGCCGAAATATATCAGTTGTTATAGTAGGTTACAAAGAAGGAAGAAAAGAGGATTACAAGGTTAATTAAACTATGAAGTGTAATGTAACCCTTGTTACATTACACTTCATAGTTTGGTTTAGAACTATTTTTTTTTTTTTCTTATTTAATACTTTATGACTTTGCATGAAACATTTAGAGTAACGGCATCTTCGTGCATACAAAAACTGTAACTTTTAGAAAAACTAAACAGTGAAATGTCAATTAAGTTTTATTTAATAGTTTTAGTTTTTAACTTTACCAACTAATTAATTTAATATAATTCAAAGTCATTTCAATCATAGCCTAAATTTTTTTTTAATTTATAAACACTTTAAGCCATAATTGTACATAGGCGGACTTAATGTCATAGGCATTTTCTCCCAGTCAACCTTAAGATGGTGCAGAGATAATAAGTGGGGAGGTGCACAGATTAAATAAAAAAGAGAAGTTAACGATTAAATATAAGTTAAACAAAGAAGTATATTATTATACAGAAATTAACTTTTGGTTCAATATCGTTGATTCATTTAAAATGTAACCATACAACACATACATTATTTGGATCTATCGTGTGAGACAGAGCCACCACATTGACCATACAAGACAATAACTAATTTCATTACACTGCCCCTGAATTTGGCTGATATGTTTTAAACCACTTTAAAGCAAGTGCAATTGACAAAAAACTATGAAGTTATTTTTATTCGTAGCCTTAAGGGTAAAAAAACGTATTTCTGAATATATATCAAAAGAATATCTTAAAACCAGGAAATATACATTTTTAACAATGAACTATATCATTTATTTTAATTGTAACATGCATAGTAAAAATGTATTTAATTGTTTGTCGAGTTAGTAAGTCCAGTTTTAGATGGATGAAAATGTGAAATCAAAATAAGGTTGGGTCGTCTCAAGGTCCAAACACATGCAATCCGGCTTGATCTACTAGATATGAACCACCTTCTTTTCTTTTTGACCAAGACCCTTGCAAAAAGTAAAAAAAAACACTATTAGAAATTTTTTTCCAATTTCTAGCGATTTTCCTTTTTTCTTAACCTTTCTATAAAAATATGACTTCTATACATGATACAGTCTCATTAGTAAATTTTCTAACCCCCCCAAGTCTTTTTTACCAATCTAGGAATAGAAATACAAGGAAGCCCAACAAGTAAATTTTGTCGTTACATAAATTGGGGTCACTGGGGCGCTGTCTTTTTAAAAGAGCAATTTTTGTACCATAACTCTGCGTAATAACTTCAAAACAAAAACAAATTGACTTAAAATTTTCGATGATAATTATTAATAGCTTTAAAATTCACTTCAAACTTCGATCGTCAACAAACGTGATATCTATTAGGCTTTTGTCTACGCTTAGTAGAAATACCTGTGGTCTCAGCTATTTTACAATCAATCAATGAATTGAAAGAGTTCAATATTATGGACTATTTCAAAAATGTATTCACTAATGACTGCAATTATTTTGAAAATTATGCCAGACTGTGTTTATGGAATTTATCAATCATAGATATAACAATTATTTTTTGAAAGAACTTATAAACTAGGCCTGATATGAATGCGAATCAAGATATGGGATGAGACAATAAATAAGCAAAATAAAATATTTCTTTTCTACTTTGCCTGAGTCAAATAGCTTAAGAGAAATATGCAGACCGTCTATACAATGACCGATGACGCTGCAAACAGTAGAAAATGTCCGGAACAAAGTTTTAAATAGACGATAGCAATAACGCATTAGTAAAAATAATTTTCTTTTTAAAATAAATTATCGAGAAAAAAAATACGGTACAAACGCCCAGAAATTATTGTAACTATTATTCAGTAGATTTTGTTACAAGTTTGGTCTTCAATTTTGATAAATTAACTAGTTAACTTATAAAGGTACGATATATTTGTATTGTTTTATATCCACTTAACCCATATAACCACTATTCGACAAATTGGTATTTATGAAATCGAGCAATGAAAGGCTGCATCAAATAAAGTCATCAAAATTGTTTAAATTTATAGTTGCTACAATTTCATACAACGTTTCGTATAAAAAGACATTTATTACTTTTCTAAAGCACGGCATAATACTTTAGAGTTAAAACAATGACTGAATTATTTGCCATCAGAAAATGTAGTCTATTTTATGGTTGGTTAGGACAATTTGGGCCGGTCACTTAATTGTCTGAAAAGTAAGATGATCCATGCGTCTGATGGGCATGTAGAAAGTCGGTTCACCCACCAATCTGCATTGGACCAGTCTGATGGGACACGGCCTATGTCCAAAAGTGAGCTAACGCAGGATAATGATGATGAATATGAACAGCCTCTGTGGCTTAGTGGTATAGGCTTTTGAAACTGGAGGGACTCTAAAATTTTTATTGCTGTTTCCTTGTTGGTTATGCCTATATCGGCTTAGCATTCGAACAAGAAATCCCTGTTATATTACCTTATAGAAAAAAAAATACAAATTACTACTCAGACGAAGTTGGGGAAGAGGTAGTTCATTATATGATTGTTTTAAAACTACCAAATCATTTTGTTATGCCGGTTAATAATAGCCTAAAACGATAGGATCTAAGTTTTTATAATAAAATAATCAATGGTAAATCACGTAGTTGTACTTAGCAAACATCGTCTTTTAATGTGGTCTTATTTTAAAAGTGAAATAGTAAATAGTAAATTTTATTTGTTAAAACTTTAAGTAATGTAGCATTTTTATTAACATTCCTTACAATAAATTTAATTGACAATATTCGTTTACTGAAAATAATCATAATAAACAAACTATAAAGTCAATTTTAAAATTATTTTAAGTTAAAATATAGAGTCCTCTTTATTTTACGGTACAATGAGAAATGTGAAAGATTTTAAGTAATTACCATGACACGTGAATATTATACGCATATAAAAAAAAATTAATGAATGACTGGTAAAACACAGCACGCTTTTATCTTTATGCTCACTTCAATGAAATAACTGTTAACAATATGAGCACGTTCATAAAATGATACTCATAATGAATATTACTATTATAAAAATAAACATAAACGTCACAAAACAAATTGTGTTTAAACCACGTTTATACTTTCAAGGAACAAACAACGCTATTGATATATTTCCGGTTGTAAACCGATACTTTTATTCTTGTAAACACGGATTGAAGAATGACCATTTATGTGAGTTAGATCTTTGACTTAACACTATCGATATTAAGGTTCAATGTTCAATAATAAAAAATTGTGTGCTGGCGCCTCAGGTGGCACGCCCGAGCAAAAATTGTAGTGTTATATTGTTATTGCAAAATCTGGCTTTGTAAATACGTTTAGTATCACTATTTCAGAATTCCAGCTCAACCGCACGTTAAGGTTTATATGCTTTCCTAATATTTTTTACGTCCTTGGGTAAATAATTAAAAAAATATGTGAGTTACAATGGTTTTCAAGTTTCTAATTACCCACGTGCATTCTTTCAGAAAGCCAGAAAAAGCAAGTAAATGTTATTATTTGTATAGTGATCTTAATATAATTATGACATCCGGTTTTTACCTCTTTTTATATACAGCTATTATTCTGAAGGGTGAAATTAGATTTAAATAAACAGAAACTTACCAAATTCAGTAAATAACCAAATATTGTTAGACACAAGTAACAATTAAAATTTTATTCCCTTCCATCTAAAGGCAACCTTGCTTAGTTTATAAACTTATTTGATATTTGCTATTGGCTTAAAACAATGTATGTCACTCTATCAGCTTACTTTTCTACGTAGTATTCAAGATGTCAGAACGAGTACAGAAGTTAAGTTCAAAGCTGTAAAAGCACATTGCACACTCCAAAGCTAGCGTAAGCTAGTGTAAGCATATTCGATTTACATGACAAAATGAAGTAGAATAATTTATATTCAGTACAAGTCTGCGTAATACGTGTGGTGTCGTAAAGTTCAAAAACCACCGATAAGTGCAATAAAATTTGTACCGTGCAATGAATAGTTTACTATAAATATTTTAGAATTTACTGCGCACAGGTCAGGATTGGATCAGTTGAAACAGGTGGAAACTTTAAAATATTCCCATCTGACGCATGGATCATCTTACTTTTTTGACAATTGGGTGATCAGCCCAAATTGCCTTAACCATCTACCACATCAACCCACGATCTCCGTCACACGCCATTACCACTAGGCTATGGAGTCAGTATGCATGAACTCAATGTAGCTTATATAAAAGACGCAATTGAAAACGACCCGTGTTTTAATTTAACTTCTATTATAACAGACATACAACGTATTGATGTGTTACTACTGGGTACTTTAATAACTCAAATGTTTTGAATATGAAAAATGACCAACACTTACAATAAACTTTTTACTTTAGCTTCACAACAAAACATTTGGATTTAAGTTACAATACAAATATAGAAAATTCGTAAGTCGGCTTCCCAGGTGGTACGATCGAGCGAAATTGTTGTGTTATTTTGTAAGTACAAAATACTTTTTTGTGAACGCATTTCCTTTTACTATTTCCAGATAATATTTTTGAGTTTTTTTGAGAACATTGTTAAACTAAAAAATAAATAATATTTTTTTTAGATTTATGCAGTTACTAAGTACATTAAATCCTTTTTTCAGGATTTTTTAGGGAAAACTTCAAAATACAAAACACCATTTTGCCTAAGTAATTCTGAAAATTAAGAAAATTTGTCAATTAACTAATAAAAACCCCTAACGGTTATTCCAAACACATAGACATAGCCCGTCTTACTCTGAACGTCAATTCGGATGCTGAAGGGAGTCCAAAACTCTGGGAACAAATATAAAGAACTAACGCGAAAAGTCGGTAAAGGATTACTATATAATTATAATTTTTATGTTAAATAACAACTTACTATCCAAGTTAAATGTTATATATTTTTAGCAAATTCTAAATAAAAATATTTATTAATTCTTCTTTAAGAATCATTTAAGTTATTTTCGATTTAAAAGTAGCATAATTTAATTTATATTGTAAATAATAAAAAACAAGTAAAACTTTAACAACAAAAAATATGACCGACTTCAAACAATATATAACCATTTTGTGCAATATAAATCGGTGACAACATGTCCTCTGCAAGAAATTACCCTGCGGTTTCCGTCAATGCATATACTTTTAATATATTTTAAGATATTATAAATTTAATCATTGCAATTTTGAACAATGCTTTACATTAAAATAGCAATGATATATTTTTCTTAAAACGTAGATGTATGCGTTTCACAAGTCTATTGCAGAACTCTTAAAGAAGTACAATAATGTAGAACATAGTTAAAGATTATCATTTATCGTTTCGGCACCGTTTGCAATTTAATCGCACCAGGTTGTAATTATTGCTAATGTAATTGAAAGTAAGTACTACTGTATAGTTCCTATGAGATTAATTCGCCTGTACATTACTGTACCTTAGCAAGAAGATAAAATAATTAAGTAGTTAACTGTGCACCTTCTAGACTATGTAATATGCTATAAATATTAGTATATAGATTTGATATAAATATTAGAACATGTAATATATTGTGAGGTATCAAAACTTTACAGAACCTTGTTAATAATTTGCAATCTTTTTAACTCGGAGAAAGAGCAGACGTCTACCAATAAAACATAATGGATCTGGCAAAATAATACGTTACAATTATTTATTCAAATGTCTCATGACTCAATCGTTAACAATTAAAGTAGGACTGATACCAAAAAGTTAGATTATCATATATTAAACAGAGCCAAAAAATTGGCAAGTGATATAATATTCGAGAATACATTAAAATTTTAAATACATAATCCAGTTTATTAAATAAAATATAAATAGGAAGTAAGGGTATTTAATTAAAAGTCTATTTCTATCGTTAAACATAGTAACAGTAAAGTATTCAAGTGTTGACGTTGTCCAAGTCCCTAGTATAAAAATAATATAAAATAAAAATCAGCTGTGGAGGAGCCGTGGGAGGAGAGGACACTCAGCAGGGTGTCATCGATCTCTCCTCCTTCTGCTGCCGAAAGGGAGCTAGCGGCGGTGCTTAAAATCGGGGCCGCCGCGGGGGGCTGGGAGTCTCGTCCTTGTGTGGGCTGGAAACTCTTGGCTCCTGAGTTACAGACTCCCCTGACTAACAACAGGGGCCGAGACGAAGGGCGCGTTAGTTCAGATTAACTCAGAGGGAGGCAGATGGCCGTAGAGCCGAGATGGGGCTGCTTCGGCGGCCAGCGCTGGTGGGGTCACAGAAGACCGCGAAAGAGTTCCTGTGACCGCATCTTTAAGGCACCAAGAAGAAACAAAATTGATGGTTTTAGTCAGTGCGAGTCCAACATAACCCGTTTTTGCCCCCGTAAGGACGGGTATGCGTAGGCATTTCCCCACGGTAAAAAAAAGGTTAGTAAACGTTTCCCTATGTCGTTTTTCCAAATCATCAAAATAAATGTTTTCGATCCTCGCTTTGTCGTAGCGGGGAGGGCTCAGTATCTGCGGCCAGTTCAGCCGTGGACAAGCTAAGAGGAAGCTGGGCGTCTCTTGTCGCGAGGCCAGCCATGGAGGAGGCTGGAGGCTCTATACTGGCTTTATAAGCCAGCTTTGGATGCGCCCTGGAGGATGCGAAGAAAGGTTTGCAGGAGGTAAGTGTGCCGATCTTACGGGCCTTTGAAACTAAAGTGGAGTCGCGGGGGATGAGTTTTGGAATTCCGTCGGCAGCTCTTCCTATCCTCCGCAACCCGGTGGGGCTGCTCCGCTGATGCGGTGTGGAGAGGCCACGGGAGGAGGGGACATTCAGCGTGGTGTGGTCGATCTCTTCTCATCAGGGCCGAATTGGTGCTAGTGGTGGAATACAAAATCGAGGCCACCACTGGGGGCTAGGAGTCGTGCCCCTGCGTGGGCTGGGATCTCCTTGCTCCCATGGTCCCTGGGAAAAGTCTGTTACTCAGGGGCCAGAGGTCATGTGGCGTCAATGAAGACTGCCACAGAGTTCTTGCGGCCCCGTCTCTTAGGCGCCAAGAAGGAACACTTCGGTGGTTTTAGTCGGTGCGAGTCAGACGTAACCCGCATTTGCTCCTGCAAGGATGGATATGAGTAAGCATTCCATGGACAAACCTTTTTTTTATCCTTTTTAAACAATCGATAAAAAACTTTAACTTATAACTCGATTAAACAGTATTTTTTATTTAATAAAAAAATATATGTTTAATACACACATGTACATACAAAACAGTTTTTGGAACTAAAATCGAATTAAATTAAATTTATAATAGTAACTAGTGGTATGGGCTGACGTTTTGAAAACCGTAGGTCATAGGTTCGAATCGTGCGAGGATTTAACAACTTTTCGTTGTTGTTTCCTAGTTGGTTAGATCAATGAGACCCTTTTACAGACAACGGGCATATAAAAAGTCGGCCCTGCGCTTGATCTCTCTCCGATCGTTTGGATTATCCGTCCCATTGGACTTATTGTTCGCGCGCATTTCTATGTTACGCAACCGCGAATTGGTTACGCAATAATCTTCCTTCCCTTCCTTACTATACTATACCTTTTTTTCTTACTTCTTGAGGAAGGAGGGTAAATGTGAGTACTTCGTCAAGCGGTTGGCGCCCAGAGTTCCTATGCATTATCATATTTCGTGAAATAACGCGACGTGAATGGCCAACGCTCCGTTCTAATAGCTCTACGTTTACCGCGAATCCCAACCGCATCAACGAAGACGCCTGCAGCTGTGTCGCCATTAGACGATCGTATCTATTTAAGGATCTATCAATCTATCTACTCGATTATCTACCATATTGGCGTCGCTAGTCGGTCAGCTACTTTTTGTAATTAAAATTGGCTGACGAAACTTGAGTGACGACGCGCCCACACCACTATTGACATTTTAGAATACGTGATTGTGGACAACAATGGCAGATATCCTATTCTTAAAATTAGATTTAAGAATTAATATATAATTATCATAGAATAAAATTTATTATTAATGTGATTTAAATTTGTGTTAGTCAAAGAAATTCTATTGTGTATTTATGATTTGTTTTATAATGAGTTTACAAACGTATAATAGCTCTGACCTATGTTCAACATTACATCAAAACAATGTATTTCTCTATTGTGTGTAAATTGACTTAATTAGTTTAGTTACTAAATAAAAATATTTACTCGCTTTACTAAATATTTTTTATTTCAAAATACGTTTCAACAGTTTACTTATCGGTTTTGTACTTCGCCCAGGAACATTAGGTTAAAATTAGATTTCATGTAAAATGCTCATAAAATTTATAAAAGAGGTCTTGTCAACGTCCGCTTTCAGCCTGCGCAAGCTGTCTCAAGTAGGTACAAAATTCTGTACCAAGAAATTTTAGTCTGTTCACCTTTTGTACTTGCTAATTAGACACTGATTCTCATTAATGAGTTGCTCACGAAATTCGCCCTGTACTCAACATAAAAATCAAGCGATCTCTTTTTAAATTCTATAGTAATTAGTGACACCAAAGCTGTCTTTTTCGGAAAATTTATGATTGTCCCATAATTTGTTACTCATTTTGAGGTTCTGGCATAGCAGACAAAAAAAGATCAAACTCACTTAAAAGGTTGCTCGATTCATGGCTACTTCAATAACGCTTTTAATAAAATTGAGAATTCTAGTATATCGCGGCGTTTTAAAAGGCTACGTTTTAAATGGAATTCTGGAAATACTATATTTTTAAAAACATTAATGTAAAATGTAAAAACTTTAAGTGATTGATTATTTGGCTCTCTTCTTATTTACTCTTTTAAAGACTTGTGTAATGTTTTTAAAATATTGTTTTTTGGTATCTATATTAATTTGAACAACAATTTGTCATCTTTTTTTTATTGTACTATTTCAACAATCATATTCGATTTCTCAGTTGGGGATTCGAGGGTAGGTGGAAATAAAGTACAGTCGTTGTGTGAATTAGCTTCTTTAATTTTTTGTTGAAATAAGTGAAATTCTTACCTATATAGAATATAATGAAGTTACAGTGTATCTATAATTTGCAATACAGTTGATGTATTTTCAAACTTTTAAATCGGTTGACCACCACACTACTACACTCACTTTCTACTTGTTTGGAATTCTCACAAAAATCTTAATCAAAATGTCCAATCTACCTGATGTTATCAACACTTAATTTAAGCTTGAAGAAAATATTTCTAAGCGCTTTGATCACCTCCAAACGCAGATCACCAATGCCGGATCTTCAAAAAATACAGTGCCCAAAATAGGCGAAGAGCTCCCGACTTATAGGGTGGTATTCGACATTCCCAGTTTACTGCGGCAGCAGATTAAAGAGTGTAGCAAGCATATAGATAACATTAATGCTAGAAGCCGTACTAAATCCTTAATTGTTTCGGGCCTCCCTGAAAAAGATAGTGAAAATTGTGCAGAAATAATTCTTGATGTATTTAAAAAAAACTAGGCCTTTTCAATATATCCAGTACATCAATTATGGTTTGTCATCAACTCGGACCAAAAAATAATGAAAATCACAGGCCCATTTTGGTTAAGTTTTCCTCCTTTAATAACTGAATGGATGTTTGGAGAGCTAAGTCAAAATTGAAGGGCTCATCAATTTCTTTCAAAGAAAGGCCAGACAAAATGTTTTTGGCAAGGCTTGTCTTCATTTTGGCATGCATGCGGTCTAGACACAAGGAGGAGTTATCAACATCAAAACGTCTTGTGGCAACATACATAAGATAACCTCCGAGGATGAGTTTGTTCCACTACTGGCTAAGTATCCAAGGGCATCGGGCAAATCTATAACAAAAACCACAATAGTTGACATTAGCAAAACTAAATGAAATATAAATTAATTAATTTTATCTCGCTACTTGGCTGATTGATTAAGTTTCACTACAATAACTATTGTAATCTAACAATAACTATTGTAGTAAAACTTTGTCACTTTGTATAAATTTCTTATTTCATTATTTACCTTTTAGTATTTTTTTCTTATAAACCTCTTTGGCTTTTGCTTATTCTTGCATGTAAGTTGTGTTTTATCTTATAAACTTTAAATTATTGTGTAGATGTACTTAAATCGTTTAATATTGTTATTTTTTTTGTATAATAAGGTACTGTTTCTTATTAAATTTATTTCGGTGTCCAATTCAAGTGACGTTTATGTCAATCATAACGTAGCAATAATAATAGTTAATTTTAATATTCTTATCGATTGTTATTTTTTTATTATTCTTTTTCATTACTTATAATTCATCATATTTTTAGTCGGTATTGATTTTCCAAAAATATGTATGCTGACGGGTGGTATAGAGAGTATTTTTATTTTTATTATCATACCTTAAATGAATTTATTATAGCATTAATATATATTTAGAAATCTTATATTTACTTATAATCTTTTATACATACATACATATATATATACATCTTTTATGTCATATAATTTGAATTTCTTATTATTCTGCAAATGATTCAGTAAGCTTCGGCGATGATGATAGGTTTACCTCATTACCGAACTCTTTAAATAACCTTTTAAATGACTGTTTTTCTTCAGCCATTATAAATAATATCAATATCTGCCATATTAACGCTCAATGTGTTCCAAGTCACTATGGTACGGGACTACGATGTACGTAGCTTCCTGAATTTGTCCTAGTTCGTAATGATCGAACGGACAAAAGTGGCTGGGTGTGGCAATGTACTTCAGACACGACCTACCTTACAAGTTATTATTTTCTTCTCCACAAAACTATTCGGCCACGACCGAGTACCTGTTCATAGAGGTCATTATTAATTGTAACAAAATGGTCTTAGGTGTAGTATATTTTCCCCCCAATGTTGACTATTTTACCGAATTCGAATTGGTCCTGGAATCTTTGAGTACGAGGTATTCTGTCTACGTCATCATCGAAGACTTCAATACCAATCTCCTTATACATAAATCCCTCGCTCCCTTAAGTTCCTGAATATTATTAAGTCAAGTTCTTTTCATGTTGTTCCTCTCCAAGCGACTCATCACAACCTTTCTGGAGAAGATACTTGGCTTGATATTATCCTAACATCGAATCCTTCCATGGTTTCCTCTCATGGCCAATTTCCTGCACCAGGCTTTTCCCACCACGACCTAATTTACTTATCCTACAACCTAAAACCTCCTAAAACCAAACCCAAAGTTCTGTACGTGCGATCTTTTACAAGTATGGACGTTGAGGAGCTGCGGAAGGATGCTGCTAATATTGATTGGCAATCATTGTTGGAAGCCGATTCTCTAGATGATAAGGTAGCGATATTTAACACATCAATATACAAATTGTATGACATTCACTCACCTGTCAAACAAGTGAAGGTGAGGCGTCCACCAACTTCTTGAATGACTGATGGCATCCAAATGGTTATGAGGGTTAGGGACCGCGCGTTCAGAAAATTTAAAAAACATCGCACGAGCAATACTGGGCCAAGTATAAAGCCGTCAGAAATCGGTGCCATCAGATGATACGCAACGCCAAACGCCGTCATATTCTCGATAATATCTCATCTTCTAATCCGGCCAATATTTGGAAGTTCTTGCGGACTTTGGGCATCGGAAAGTCGCGAATTTCAAACCTTCCCGCCTCAATTGTTTTAAATGATCTTAATAAACATTTTCTCTTCACTTTTCAGATTACTCATCAGACAATTCGGGAAACAATATCTGAGATTGAAGGTTTGACGGCCCTTGTGCTGATGTATTCTGTTTTTCTCCGGTTTTTCTGCAAAAATCACTAACGGCTATCCTTGCTATCTATTCTACCGCCGTAGGTCCCAACAAAATAGGTCGAAGAATGATAGTTCCTACCTTGATTTCCTACCTCCTTGATTACCTTCTCCCTGCAATCACACATCAATAACTTCTCCTTGGTTTACAGATCCTTCCCCTCCTCATGGTGTAAAGCATTTGTTCGACCTCTTCCAAAATGTTCCAATCTGCAACTTCTCGTTTAATATCGACCTATCTCTACCCTTCCTTTTCTTTCTAAAGTTCTCGAATCATGTGTGTTCAAACAATTTTCTCGTTACGTGCTTAAAAACAATTTACTAAGTCCTTATCAATCCGGCTTTTGACCTGGCCATACTACCACTGCCCTCCTTAAAGTGACTCATGATATTAGGGTTGGTATGAAGAACACCAAAATCACTGTTTTGGTGCTGATTGATTTTTCCAACGCCTTTAATACTGTCAGTCACGACATCCTGATAGCTATCCTGTCGCATTTTATGGTCCCGGAAGAAAGCCTGGACTGGTTTTCGTCATATCTTTGGGGGCACCAGCAGTCAGTAGCATTTGATTAATCTTTATCTAGTTGGCTTGATACTCATTCTAGCGTCCCACAAGGCGGTATTCTCTCGCCACTATTATTTTCTTTTTTTATTAATCTCATTACTAAAAATATTCACTGCGCGTATCATCTGTATGCTGATGACTTGCAAATTTATGCCCAAGCTAGCAAAGATAAACTCCAGGAAGCTTTCGATAAGGTCATCCACGATTTAGGGTAACGCTGGTCTGATAGGTTTGGGTTAGCCGTTAATCCAGGAAAATGTTAAGCTATTGTGGTTGGCAGTTCCAGAATTTTGACGAAACTCGACGTGGCCCAGCTGCCACAAATTATCTTTGACAGCTCTACTAGTCCTATCAGCCAGAGCGTTAAAAACCTGGGTTTAAACACAGATTAAGCTGGAATTCACACATTATGCGGTGTTTGTACGGGCTTAAGAACTTTTTACCGACAAAAACAAAAGCAACGCTCGTGCAGACTTTAATTTTCCCTCTTATCGACTATGGTGACGTGTGTTACTTCGACCTGAATGCAGATCACCTCAATAAACTCGACCGCCTTTTAAATAACTGTATTCGATTTGTATTCAATCTTCGAAAGTTCGATCATGCCTCTTCTTATCGTGTACAACTGCAGCGGCTACCAGACGCTCTCTACGAGCACTTACCACTCTTTTTACTTTTCTAGACTCTCCTTTTACCCCATCCTACATATCGTTGCACTTTAAGTATCGCAGTGAAGTCAGTAACAAGAATATTCGTTCTACGCATAATCGTCTTATTCAGTGTCCTCTTCACAGTTCTGACTTCACGCATTCTTCATTTAAAATCCAATCGGTTCACTTTGTTAACTCGTGTTGAGTTCGAACAGAAAGTTCGAGAACACCTGCTCAAACAGAAGTAGGATGAAGCTTATCAATGATCCGTATCTACGCATGTAATGTATGTATATTATTAATTTTGTATATATATTATTATTTTATTGGCTTATGTGTACATATTTATTTAAGTATGCATATATATATATTTATATATAGAAATATATATATACATACATACATACATATATACATTTTGTGTGTATGTATACTGCCTCCAGCCTAGTGGTAAAGGCAAGTTTTGCTTTAGAACCCAGAGGTCGTGGTTCGAATCCTGCGGGGACTCAACAAATTTTCATTGTTGTTTCCAGTTGTTAGGACAGTTTGGTCCGATCCCCAATTGTCTGAAAAGTAAGATGATTCATGCGTCGGATGGGCATGTAAAAAGGCGGTCCACCCACCAACCCGCATTGGACCAGCGTGGTGATACGGTCCAAAATACTCTAATGGATAGGGTGTATTAGGGAGGCCTGTCAGCAGTCGACTATTATAGGCTGATGATGAAGATGGTGTATGTATATCTTTATATCTATACAAAAATACACTATTCTGTTTATTTATTTTATTGTTATTTTTTAAGTGTCACTCAACAGTTTTTTTACCGCTATTGTCTGTACTTTTTTACTTTTATTTTTTACGCCTACCTCTTATTTCCTAAACCACCCAAAGTTTGACTGGGAGACAATTCCACTGGCATTAAGCCTTCCGCCTTTGTACCCTTACTGTGTACATAAAGTGTAAATAAATAAATAAATTGAAATTCTTTAGATTATCTTGAACCATCTGTGAAATTACATTAATATTTATTGTAACGGCAGATCACAACCGTGAATTTATAATTTTTATTTTCAAGGCTGCATATTATAAAACATGTCGCTATCTATGTCACTATATCCTTATGTATTCAAAATTCAAATTCAATTCAAAATTCAAAATTTATTAGACTACATTACCTATTATTAATCCTTACGATTGTTATTAAAAGTGTTAAATACAAAAGTTCAAGTTGGATATACAAGACATGAATGAACAAGCTGACACCCACCTCAGTAACCCTCTGCTGGTAAAAGCAGTAACGAATACGGGCGATCCAAACGCTTCTTGTCACAAGCGTACACCGCTAGACGTCTTCCTATTTGGACGAGGACGGGGTCTCCGAGACTCCAGACACAACGGGGGTCCCGTCATTCAACCTACCACACCACACAAGTAGGGATAGCAGACACTCACCTGTAGTTCGCCCTCGCTTACGAGCCCAGCGAAATACAAACCCCGGTACACTAGATACCTGCGTTCCAGGTTGGTTCTTACCGCCCCCAGCAAAAGATTAAAACAGTTGCCAGATCTTGGACGTCCCGGTCCGCCAACCGATCGTCGACGATCCTTAGAAGACACTAAAGAATGCCTAACTCACGTACGTGTGGCCTTTACTTTGCAAAAAGTGTCAGTCGCCTGGTTAGTGGGGACGGTACCTTCCTGCGAACTCTGAGTCTGGAAGGCATAACATCATTCCCAAAAAAAAGTTGACACTTAGCCCCCAGAATCATAAAGCGTCTAAAATCGGTAGTTTGTAGCCATTTTATTTTACTGGAGTACCATTTTATAGGGCGGTACTGCAGCGGTGTCTATTTCAGCCGCAAATACTATTGTGTTTTGGTTTTAAGGGCACTGTAGCCAGCTTATTTACAGGGTAAACGACACTATACATCCTATGTCTCACGTAGACGGCGCATTGGTGACACCCCTGACGCCGATGCCCATGGGCGCCGTTATTTAAAAAGCCAAGTATCGTAAAGGTTTTTTTGTTGTACCATATTCGTATCATAAACTGTATATTTCGAACGTTCTATTATACATTACAGGGGTTTGTACGATTTATTGCTTTGTAGTGTTAAATTTACGTCTAAAATAAATGCTTCTAAAATAAACTGATTAACGATTAGGGGGCCAAGCGTTAACTTGTACATGTCTATCAGTACATTCACTATGTTTTCAAAGCTTGTTTTTTACTGTACATATCCGTCCTCGCGGGGGCAAAGTAGGGTTGGACTCACACCGACCAAAAGCACTACATTGTTCCTTCCTATATGCAGTATTTCAGAATTCAAACTTTCAGAATTAAAAGTTTACATGCTTCACTAATTTTTTAAACCTGAGATGAATCTCAAAATTTACACATAACAACCTTCGAATAGGCGATATAGATAAGCGATAACAAGAACGTAAAAGTGATGTCGTAATCATTGTTCATTTATAATTTCCAGTGATTACCTTGTATATTAATTCTTTATACGAATAGCTATGGAGATTGAATAGTCCTTAGAAATGCAATTGTAATCGAATATACAAAAAAACCACTTTAAACATTTAAAATCTTTTTTGCAGGAGTTCGTGTTGCGACACATTCACTAGGACATCATTTTCAATACCCAAATCTAAAGCTCCCAATAAATTTCTTAGAATGTATAATAGTTCAATATTTTGTTGAATATTATATAGTTTGCTTAATATAAAACAATTTTGTCTATTTATATATTCATTAAGCTAAAAATAAATATCATCAAATAAATTCACCAAACTCTCAATTTTACGGAAACTGTAAACAACTCTAATTATAAATACTACTGCTTAAGCCAAATAACAGAAAACATTACGTAATAACCAAATTATATAAATTCAATTCATCCAATTACTTTCATATAAAATAATATCATTACAATTTAAATCTCTTTCGTCATGCTTGTTTGCTTCCTTGCCCATAAAAAAATTATTAGTAAAATTGTAGTCTCTTTCATCTCAACGAAACCTCGCTTATTATATATTTTCAGTAAATTTTTGCTGCTTGCCTAAAACTATAAACACAGTAGTGACTTTATTTGGTTCTTTTTCTTCATAGTATTCACGATGTATGAGCAAATATGGAAGTTATGTTCAAAACTTCCAAGGCATGTTGCACATTCCAAAGCTTGTGTACGCGTAAGCACAGCACTTTCAATTTACATGACAAAATGAAGTAGAATAATTTATATTCAGTGCGAGTCTGCGTAATACGTGTGATGTCGTAAAGTTCAAAAAGCCGCCGATACGTGCAATAAAATTTGTACCGTGAAACGTGTACTAGAAATATTTTACAATTTTCTGCGCTCAGGTCAGTTTATCGGATTGGAACAGTTACCTTCAAAATATTGCGGTACAAACATACTTTCGCAATAAAAATCATGTTATTCATCTAAAATGCATCATGTGCCAAAATTTAGATCTGGTTCTAATATTCTGCTTTATTATTAATAAAAATTATTAAGGATTTTTATTTCAACAGTACTAAATAAATTATTTTTATTGTTTGCTTATACATGTACTCAATGCATTAAGAGTCAATTGTCAATTTTTTAATAAAAAAACCTTAGAAATCTGTAATTTTGGGAAGCAATTTAAACAATCACCGTGAAAATCCTAAAAATAGATTTAATAAGTATGTTTTTATTTATTTATTTATTTTCTGGCATAAGGATGCCACCGCTCACTTAACGGCGGATCTGCCGTCTTAGCGCCCATATATATAAAACAGGGCTACGTTCAGCAGAAGACTGCCAAAGCCTAATTATGATGATGATGATTATTCATTTTCTTATTTCTAAATAAAAATAGTTTGTTGTTTATTTTTTGTTATGACCATTTAAGTTCTTTCCAATTTAAAAGTGGCATAATGAAATTTATATTATAAATAGTAATAATAAAACTAGAATGCGAGTTTTACGGGCTTTCGAGTATGCAAAATCAATCAATAGTCGCAGTATTTTGCGTTCTTACTTTTGTACCTATTTTAGGAAAGAAAATGACGTTATAAATAGACGTTACATGCACATGTTGTTAAACAATAACTGTATAAAAATAATTTAAATATAACGTGACTAAAAATATTATTTAACATATTAAACTTGACTTTCATAATGCACAGCAACGTAACTCTATAAACGAAGCCTTAATTTATAATTAAGTCATTGACGTCTACTAAGTTACTTGAATAGTTAGCTAACTACGTGGAATAATGTGGTGTGCATCATAGTTACACTTACAGATACTTCAAAAGTTTGTACATCCAATTTTAGTTAGTCTTAAACGGTAAGGTTTCCATTTTAAACACGGCACATACAGAAAGTATACGTAATGTTTCATTCAGATCCTTTATTCTAGTAACTAGCTACATAATCACTCATAACCACCGCTAAGTTGTTCTCTTATTAAAAAAAGATGCACTTAATTCGTGTCGTATATATATTAATTTATTAAGTTTTATGATAACTTATGCTTTTTATTGCCTTATAATTATCTTTTAATCCTAAGAAGTTTGTTTGTTTTAAATCGTGCTTTCTTATTACTTACTTACTAGTAGATAGTTCCTATTGCATTGACTTTTTGCCTCGATCTTTATTAAACATAGAAGCATTACACTAACTTATTGATTTACAAGAATGTTACCATCGGTTTGGAAAAGGACGCCTTAGACCTAAAAAGAAGAGCAAAAAATAGCAAGTCATATAATATATTATCATTATTAGCATCAAACGAAATATAAAATTAGAAAGTAGTTAATTTTCACTAAAAGTATATTTCTATCGTTAACACATATACTAAATAACTTTGTATTTAAATAAATACACATTTGTTATAGAAAAAAATATGACCGACATCTAACAGTCAAAAACTTTTTACGGAATGAAAGAAGGCAACAACATGCTCTCCGTACGAAATTGCTTCTTGTGCGTTTTTCTTGAATCATAGACACATGCCATCGCAGACTTTACTGTAGACCAATTCAGTAAGTTCAATTATTTACATTATACTTAACGTCTATATTTTACGATTTTGGCAGCATTCGTAATATAATCGCTCAAGGTTGTTAGTTTTGGTGCCGTAATTTTTTTATTTCCTAGATATCTATTAAATGACTTATCACAAAATTATTGAAGCAAAATGGGACCAATTAGAAGCAAATATCTATTATTTTTAAAAAAGAATGAAGAAAATTGGACCATTAGGAGCGAATCAACGAGGTAACACACATAAAACAATTTAAAAAAATTATACGCTCCGAATTGAGTATTAAACTGAGGGGGACTTGCCCTTGCAGAAAAATAATGAGTATTGCACCGTGTCATAAAAGGTGACTGTTATGTAAAACTCTAACAAAATTTATGAGACAAAGCTACATTACCTTTTTTCTATATGCTCCATTGTGAATCGCTCATATAAGTTTTTACATAATGTATATTAAATTAACCAGTCTTAATTATCGCATGAACGAGCAATAGCAAGTTGTCATATTAAAAGCTATTTAAGCATATAAAGTCCAAATGTCGACTGATAATATGGGTTCCACTTTTAGCAAAAAAACTCTAGTAGCTAGTTATGCATACCCCTCACCTTTCTGTATTGGACTAGAGAGGGCTTGTTCAGCAATTTCGCAATATAGACATTTGAGCCTTTCTCACAGTCCTCAACCGTGAGAAAGCAAAGTAAGCGTTTATGTTACTTTGCTGTGGAATCTGAACAAGCATTCCCAGGCAAATGCAGCGCGCATTATTAATTGTGAACTAATTTTAATTCATTATATTTAGTGCCTCCATATCGGCAACACCTATCATTATTAAGTTAATTAAAGCCTTAATATCGGAATTTACTTTTTAATTTTAGTTTTTAAAAACATAATTAAGTGCTCCCGAAATTTGACTGGCGCAGCCGGTGATAAGTTGCCCTCAAATCGGAAACCTGTAACCTTTCTTTCTGTATATATAGTCATTAATACAAAGGTAATTTACGCCACAATATTCATTGCCAATTGTTTAATTCAAATGTTTAAACTAATAACTGCAATGACGCAACTTTTCTTTTTCATACTATATTATATCTTACTACCCGTTTTCACCTAATTGTTGATAACGCTATTAATAAAATTGCGAATAGCTTTTGTTGCGTCTTTCGATACTGTCAACATTTTAAAAATTACTTCATAGAAATTCGTTGAATTTTTTGGATGGAACCTGTCAATATTTTTGCAGTAATATTTTATAAACTAGCTTTTAGACTATTCAATTTCAAAACAAAAAATACGCGAATGATCATCCGAGTACCTGTAAAGCGGGATGATCCATGCTTCCAATGGCATGTAAAAACTCGGTCTGCCATTGATCTCTCCGGTCGCTGCGGCTATCCGTCCTATCGGACTATGTGTAAGTGAAGTAAGAGGAAGCACACTAGTATTTGCTCGTATACTTGTGTACTAATTAAGTGATTTTATCAGCTATTGACCCAAAACTAGCGGAGTAATAGGTCCAAATTGCTGAAAGAAGTGTGGCCAATCGGTTACGCGCTTTCGGCTGGCATCCCAAAAATGGAGTAGTCAATTTGGAATGTATGTGTTTTTCTTTATATTTATATTAACTCGTGAATCGTTTGACCGCTCAAATAACTCTAATTTAAGTATTTATATGTAGATAATAACTGACAATCAGTCTCTTTTATTTAAAATGTTAAACGGTAAATAACTTCGAAATTATTATCGAGATAACATCCACTGACGTTATTGGAAATCAATCTAAAAATTATATTATTTTTAATTTAATCAGACAAGGTTATGATTTCAAACGATGTTATATTATTAAACTATAAAATATTTCAGAAAAGTACGAATTGTTTGTTAAATAAAATGTAAACAAAACTGACTGCCAATGCCCATGCAATATAAAGTACTAAAATTAGAGCTAAAAAACAACATATTACGAAATTTTATTCCTGCTGTCACTGGTGCTGAGTCAGATGAATTATTTTTGATGTTACTGTTTCATTTCAATTCCTGTCCTTTGTGAAATGAAAAAAACTAAATTTGTCTATTTAATAAACAACAATTAAACTATGTTTCAGCAGTTCACTTTTCGGTTTTGTACTTTGCACAGGAATTTTAGGTCAAAGTAAGGAGGTTTAATGTAAATTGCTCGTGAAATTAATGAAAGACAGGGCCGCGTCAACGTCCGCTTTCAGCTTGCTCTAGCTGTATCAAGTAGGTATAAATTTCTGTGTCAAGAAGTTTAAATCTATTTACCTTTTGTACTTCCTAATAAGACACTGATTCTCGTTAATGAGTTGCCCACGAAATTCACCCGGTACTCAACATAAAAATGTCATGTGATCCCTTTTTAAATGCCGTAGTAATTAGTGACACCGAAGCTGTCTCTTTCGGAAAATTTATGATCGGCCCGTAATTTGTTACTCATTCTGAATTAATCTCTTATCATTAGTCGCATCTATTTAGTGATGAAGTTACGTTACGTAGTTGATTGTTGTTTTCCATCTCATTTTTATGGGAGAACACATTTTAATTTATTCAAGACATAAAATTATGAAAAGTTATTATACTTACACTAGACTACTTTGAGAGTCAAAGTCAAGTCAAAGTCAAATATCTTTATTCAATATTGAAGCATTACACTTTCTTATTGATTGTCAAATAATCTACCACCGGTTCGGAAATGGAAGCCTCTGACCTGAGTAGAACCGGCGTAAGAAACTCAGCGGGACTTTTTTTTTTCCCTTTTTCTTCAATAAATTTTACAAAACTTTTACATAAAACCTTACATTTTACTACTTTGAAGCTGGAGCGAACAGTTCATTACCAGGGTGTGTTATCTATCAAGTAGTCATTACAACTAATAATATCCTTTAACGCACAAACGTTCTTTACAACTTTTAAATTTATTTACGATAAAAGCTGAAAGTTTTCTGGTATTTTATTGTAGAAGAGTATACATTGTCCCATGAAGGATTTCATTGTTCTTCGGAGCCTAGTTCAACCAAAATAACCGTGCAAGAAATAATAGTAATGCCATAACTTTTTCGGTAACAACATAAACAAATATTAAATGAATGAATTAATCTTACACTATACATAGATTATATACACACATATAATTATATACACAAATAAGGATCTAGAAAAACAGTTTCAGCGGTTTTTAAAAACGATAGTCAGTTCAGCATAACAAATAATAAATATCCGAACTTGCTTAAAAGATTGCTCGTTTCATAGCTACTTCAATAAAGCTTTTAATAAAATTGAGAGTTGCAGTGTGTCGTGACATCCAACGCTGACAGCATTTTGGGAGGTATGATTCTTGGAATTTCATATTTTTGAAATCTTTATTATATAAATGTAGCGATGTTTAAGTGATTAATGTTTAATATTCCCTTTACTATGTCCTAGTAGAAAGACTACACAAAGGTTTATTTCGAACTGATATCATTATTTTATTTTATTTATTGAATGATGACCCACGCTGTTGGAGTTAAACGCTACAACCAAACTATATCGAGGGTGCCCAAGAGGGCCGAGCCTCAGCTTGATCAGCCGCTGGTCATGTCTTTGCCTTTACCCGTTAGCAACATATATCGAGGGCCTAACCTCGGCTCGATAAGTTTCTTTAGGACTTATTTTGAATAAGCTATTAACCGTTCTATCTTACTGGTGATAATCGGCCTGGTACGTACCGATATCTGGTGTACGGAATATAAGTTTGCACTCGACGGCGTAGACAATATGTGTTACGTTTGTGAGAGTTAACAAGCGCTTGCACGATTGTTACCTCATCATCGGGATCTGTTCTTGCATTACGAGCTCTCCTATGGATGTCGTTATTTGATAGCAAGACTGTTGGTATGTAAGTGGCGGCGCTTCGTACCAGTTCGTTTGGATATTGCGAAGCAGCGTCGAAATATCGGGTAGACGCTTGTTTTAAATACTGTTTGATAGTGGGCAAATTCAGATCCACGTGCAGGTCAAGGTTGTAATATGGTGCACCCGTGGTCCTGCGCATGAATCAATTTTGCAGGACTTGGAGTTTATCAATATGGCATCGTTTTGCATGTGCAAAGACGGAACTGGCATAGGTTAAAATAGGACGAATGACCGTCTTGTAAAGCAACACGTTATTGCGCAAAGATAGCTTGCTGATAATTGGATTGATTAGTGGGAAGAGTCAACCTAGGACGTAGGCCGCTCTATTTCTGACTCTCTTGATGTGTGGGCCGAAGGTTAAGGATTTATCTTAGATTACTCCGAGGTATTTGGTCTGTTTGACCCGAGGGATAGGGCAATCTAGGAGTCGGACATTGGTAGGAAGGCACGGTCTTTGTCGCGTGAACAGAATAGACGCGCTTTTGGAAGGATAAATTCTTCTATCCATTTCCGGAACCATTCTCCTAAGGTATTAGCCACGGATTAGAGTCTTTGACTCACAAGGACAGGACATCTTCTGGTTGAATAAATGCAGGTATCATCTGCGAATAAGGCGTTGTCTACAAGACGGTGTTGTGGGATATCGTTATTATATAAGGTAAAAAGGACTAGGCCCAATACGAGCCTTGGGGTTCTTGAGGAAGTCTCGTATGATGAATACGAGACGATCAGGCACGCCGAGCTTATATAACTTGTATATAAGCCCTTCATGCCACACTTTATCGAACGCCTTTGCCACATCGAGGAAAAGCGCTCCCGTGTGATGACCTCGTATTAGGCTGTTTTTAATTTTCTCCGTGATGCGATGAATTTGATTAGTGCAAGAGTGCTTGGTCGAAAGCCGAATGGAACAGGGGTAAGGAGCCCTTTTGACTTTATAAAATCTAATAAGCGGGCTACGATAAGACGTTCATATATTTTTCCAAAACCTTTGAGGAGGCTAATGGGACGGTAGGAAGTGGGTAGTGCAGGTGGTTTGCAGGGTTTTAGGAACCCTATTACTTAAGCATCCTTCCAAGTGTTTGAAAAATACCCTTGGAAAGAGCTGCGTTATATATTAGGACGAAGAGGTTAATTAAATGAGCCGGTAGGGTTTTAATAACGCGGTTAGATACACCATTATTGCTTGGGGCTTTCTGTGGCTTGAGATCTTTGATAATCGACTTGACTTCGCTTTCGGTTAGCGGTGAAGTTGGGAGAAAGTTGGGTCAATCGGTCGACCTCGCTCTACGCCATTAGGTGGTGAACGGCATCGATCGGTGAAGTGCTTGAGTTTCGTGGCTCGAGGCTGTTGGCTAGGCATTCGGCTTTTTCTTCGTCGAGAAACGTTAAGAGGACAGGGATGGTTAGGATGGGAGAGTGGCGGCATCGAAGGAGTTCCGGTACTGCCCTTAAGATTTTCGGGTATTCGCCAGAAGGCGAGATGGGATGGGTTCATATTGCTTAGATCTGTATCCCACCGATCGTTCCTGAATTCAGCCACGCGTACTTTGGACTGATTTTCAAAGGCGCGTAGCTGCCTCGGTTGGATATCAATCATAGGCGCGAATCACAGCCCTCTTTCGTCGCAAGAGGTCCTTTATATCGTTTGGCAGAGCCCAGCGGGGGTTCTACTCCTCCGTGGCCTGGACAACGCTTTGGACGTGTCTTGTAAGCGCATGAGCAGCGACATTTGCGTCATTAGCACTGTGCAGGACTTGAGGGATGGCATCTATGTGTGGTAAGCTAGTGCAGTAGTGCAGCCAGCTGAGACTTGAGCTTGCACCAGTCGACTAGGTTTTTAGTTATGATATTCTGGTAGTCAGGGGGTCCTAATTTAAGGATGTTAGATCCTCTATAACCTCTATACCTCTATAGGTAAGATTGATATTTTTGAGGAGGGCGATTTCAGGCACGTCCGATCTGTGGCCTACTATGTGTGGATAGTGCGTATGCTTAAGCGGTGCAACGACACTAAAATTAAGTATATCTGTAAGAGCATCTAGTGCTGAACCTTGCGAGTTCATTTTGTGGCTGTTCCATCGGGTGTTCTTGCTATTGAAGTCGCCAGCCAGAATGACGGCGAATCCAAGGGAGAATTGCGTCTCGAAGTCGGATTGTAAGATCTCGGATGAGGTTCTGCACGGTAAGTAAACCGAGACTATAGTAATAGGCTCGTGTCCTGTCATGGCTAGCCTACAGACCGAGGTTTCTAAATGCGTAAACGTCCACGGCGTGTCGATTGCTAAACAGTGCAGTGACCTTTTATAATAAATGAGCTCTGATCATTTCTTATGATGTTATAATTAGCGATTTTCGGATCGCTTTTCCCGGGTTTTAGAAATGTCTCCGGCACTAGTAGAATGTCTACGTTGTTTTTGCAAAGTAAAAATTGAAATTAAGGCCCTTTGATCCGCGAGACCGTTTGCGTTAAAGAATACTAAATTGATTGCACGTGGCTTTAGACGGCCCAGGCCGTTTCTATTTATATCTAGTATGGACGTACTATTCATTTTTTATCCCTTATGTAGTTAAATCGCCTAATTGCCTATACTTACGAAGTATAGGCAATTAGGCAAGGCGGGCGTAGAAGGGCGGTAAGGCGATCGAGCTCTGCGAAGTCGATCTGTCCTATATTGCTATGGCTAGCAAACTGTGGAGCGCTACGCGACGCTCTTGTTTGTGGTGCGTATGGTGCGGCGCTACGCGGGGCGCTCGGCGCTACCTGTGGTGGCGGTGGTTGTTGCCACGCGGGCATTGGAGCGCTACGCGGAGCGCTTGAGAAAGTTTACCATGCTGGAACAGGTCGGAGGGGCAGGAAGGATGTGAGGGAGGCATCTGGGGGCGCCTTGGGACGGATGAGGGTGGTGGTGCCTTGTGCTTGGGCACTTTGTGGCAACCTAGGTAATTGGCCGTGTGGCCGGAGCTCTGGCAGTTTACACGTGCCGGTGGTTCGTAACTGGTGAGTACTTCCTTTTCTTTGGGTCTAGGGCAATCGAAAGCCCCGTGGTCACCCAGGGCACTTAACTCACTTAAGGGCGTGCGTGACCGTTGCAGGCCGAGTGCTCGTACATTTGGCAGTTGTGACACTGCGCTGGGAGGCCATTAGAGTGTGGTGCATGGAATGATATGCGACTCATGTAGCTAATGTGGTGTAGGTCGTACACTTTTTTGTCCTCGGTGGAGCGTTCCAGGGTCAGAAGGACCACATTAAAACGGTTTTTGTTTTAGGATGGGTGAGGCGGAAGGCCAAGTGTATTGGGATGTTTTGTCACTTTGTATTTGTATTTGTTGCCTTATGTCATTTTAAATGTCCTTTGATGACTATTGATATCATTAATGATGATTAAAATCTGATCCCTAGCCGCTGATGTCCTTAACTATGATGATGTCTTACCGCCTTTTTTGCCGCAATATCTTATTTTTTTCATTGTAACTATATCTTTTAGGGTAACACATATTGACATTTTATAAACACTTAAAGGAAATTTATTCCCTAAAAAGCAAAAGATATTTCAATGTAAGAATAACAATAATCCAACTTACTAATAAATAAAATTTTCACAAGAAGAAAACACAAAAGTTGAAACACATTTTTATCCATAAATCCAGATTAATAAACAAAGTTTTATTTTAGGTCATCTTAATGTTAAAAACTTTTAGCCGAAAAACTTTAAACCATCTTGTTAAGATGTATAACGTCATTTCCACCCGCCATGTGCCCTCGTCATAACTAAATACAAATTTGGGACCAAAGGAGAGGCTTGTTTGCACTTACTGAAACGTACAAAAATTCACATGTAAATTTTTATAATTTGAATATTGTTTTGTACTAATTTATAATTAATTCAAACCACGAGTGGATACCTTTGGAACCGATATTTACTTTAATTTTATATTTTAGCGTATTAAATAATATGAAACGACCCATCTTTCAACTAGCAGTGTAACTGCTATTTAAAACAATGGGTCGTTGGTCGCTGCTTTGTCCGCGTGGAACACGAGGAATGTCCGCGAGGTGTATTTAAATATACAGAATATTTGAATACACATCGCGGACATTCATATATTTAGTATAGTAATATAAATAAGGAGTTTTCATTGTATGTATATGTATCTATCATTAGACACAAAATTTTGTCGCTTTACTTTTATCGATGACATGTTTCCATAATGAATTTCATCCCCATTTCAACCTTAAGTTCATTCCCATACAGTTTTAAACTACTAAATTGCTAAAAAAAACAGTTATGGCTCTTTTCAAGTATCAAATCACAAAATTTCATCGTTTCATGTTTAATAGTAATACATTTTATATAAACTCTCAGCAGCACGTGCAGTCTTAATATAACAGTTTTAGTATTTTTTTATTAATAATTACTATAATAAATTTGGTTTTTTTTAAATTTAACCTTTGCGTTGAAATATGTTACAAGCATAGATAGAGGTCTTATGTTGTTATTTAATTTATGAATAATGACGTTTTACACGTTGTAGTAAATAAAAAAGATCATAAAAAACAGCTACATCATAGGTCTGGCATTTTTAAAAAACGATGGAAAATTTTTTACTTTTTACGATAATAATACATATGTTTGTCTAACGTTTTTATATTTCATATTATTTTAAAACAATGAGCATCTTTATTAATAGTAACAAACATAATTTTAGCTTAACACAACTGAAGCGGTTTCATGCATATCCAACATGTCGAAAATGAAGTTATATTTGCTTGAAAATTGCAGCTCAATGTGCAGCTGTCGCGAGACACACAATTTAAAGATAACACTAATATTGCTGTGGGGCTTTAAACGTCAGAACGGCTGCGATGAAACCCACTGCAGTGCATTTGTGTGTTTGTGAATACACAAGTCGCATGAATCGCGTAGATGGAAATGTTGTACGCCTTGCACAAACGAATAGGTCTGACTAAGTTAACAAATATAAAGGTAGATTAAAACTTGAGAAGGAATACTTAGAATATTTACGAAAACTAGTTAGTATTGGACCAATAGTTTAGCCATTTAAAATCTGAAACAGAAGAAAAGTATAACTGATAGCTTAACGCAGCGTAGATTGTATATTGTTGTCATAAGGTGCTAGTCATTCAGTGATTGACGTCTTAGTTACAATGCATCAAAAACAACGGTAAATGTATGACGGAACTTCATTCCCATGGGTTGCTTTATGTACACCTATTATAAATAATGCCCCATGTGTGGTGGGGCACCACGCTGGTCCAATGCAGATTCGTGGGTTGGGCAACCTTAAAAGCAGTTTTTAGGAAAAAATTATTTTTTAAAATAATAAAAGTAAGCAATGCCTGTGCATAATACTAACATCAAGTATGTAAAGCTTTGAATTTTTCAATGTAACTTAACTAGGTGCATTTAGTGACGGTTTTATAGTACTTGAGACTATATTTTACGTGATTTTTGTTTCCGCACAGATGTGTGAACATTAGAAATAAAAATTACTTTATGCGTACGACTTTATTTCTAAATGCCTTTTTCTTAAAAATCTAATTATCTGTCCAATTATTTTTTGTATGTTATGCTTAGAATTGTTTGATTTTTAAATTGGTTTTATATTTCACACATTTATTTAGCTTTTTCTAGTAAACAAGACGGAAATATTGCATAACTTTCACACTTATTTACCCTTAATCTCAACATTTATTTATTTATTTCTAAGAGACACTTGTTACATCCTACGGTCAGATGGAATCCGCTGACATAGCATCACGCATCAAGCGCATGCATGTCATCATCAACAAATGTCGCAATCACTCAAACGCCGACCTTTTCCATATAACGACACTATGGAATCCGCTGACCCGTTTGAAGACAGCGATCGCATTCTTTCCCACCGACGAATGTCGCAATAGGGAGAACGACGATCCTTTCCATATAACGGCACAATGGAATCCGCTGACACGCTGTAAGACAGCGATCGCATTCCTTCCCACCGACGAATATCGCAATAGGGAAGAACGCTGACTCTGCAGCACGGGGAGAACATATAAGAACATACGCGAACGGATGGACTTCACTTCTCTTCACACCTCGAAAGTAGTCACTTGTATTTAGAATAAGTTAACTTTATAATTTATAATTAATAAATTCTATTTTAAGTAAATCGGTTTTTGGAGTCCTCCTGCGTCGGTACTCGTAATTGGCGCAGTCGGTGATTCCGGTCGCACCGTAATTTTCGAGACCGCAAAAATCGCATCTCGCCGCCGCTTCGATAGACTTTCAACGTCGCACGGAAAATCCTGAACAACGTACCACGCCGGAGATCCAAACTTCGATACCGCTCAACTGAAATCGACCATGCCCATGTAAGTACGCTGAATTTTCCAGTGGTTCTTACTTTCCTTATATATGTAATTTTTCCTTTTTAATTTCCTTTTTTATAAAATAATTTCAAGATTTTTCGATTGAGGAAAACTGAGAAACCTAGTTAGTTAGTAAAAGACAGATAGATATAGATTCTAGACGTGGTATATTATTAGATAGTAATTTAATTATCATGGCAGATTTCGACAATATCCTTAAAGCCCTCCGTCTACTTCCGAATTTGATGGAAACCCGAACGATACTTGACACCGATTTTGAGCGCTTTGTGACCAGTTAGTTTTACAGTATCGGGAGAATCCGAAATTAATAATTTGGCACTTGTAATCGGAATATTAAATAACAGGTGACCGCCCAGTTTGATTAATACCAATGGTTATACCTACGATTGGTCTGGCATTCGCTAATGCTCTTATAAATAATTTCGCTTGATCAAAAGAAACGAAACCGCACTTTATAACGATTTGTCGACTTTTAACGCTAGGTTCTTGGCAACCACAGGAATTTTATGAAAGATGCAAAGCGCTTTTTAGTACCATCATGACATGTCTCATTGCTGATAGCTTGCAAACTACTATTGACGCAAAGCGTGACCTGTACCGTAAACTAACACTACAATGCCTATCTACGTGGGTTAAAGGATCCACTAGGATCGCAGCATTAGATTATGCGGCCAGAAACCATCGAAAAAGCACTCGAGTTTGTTCAATGGAAACTAACACTTTTATTTGCAAAGTAGAAATGACCATATCACCGAAAGGAATCCTGCTTATCAATTGCTACCACCAAATTAGTCTGCTCGTAATTTTAATATGCCGTATAGTAATAATAGGAATCTACCACCCTTCAAGCCGATTAATTTTAAATTGCCCGGTCCCTCTAGACCGCAATACGTTAACCATTCCCGTCGCATGCAAACCGAGCTTTAAAGCACCTTTAAACCATCCACGTGGACCCACACGTACCCAGCAAATGTTTGCCGCGCCGCCACCTGATTATAACCAGCGCAGCGCTGTATTTAAATTACCACCCCGAAACCAAGGACAAGTGCCGATGAGCGGCGTTAACCACTTCCAAACAAAGCCGCTACCACTATCTGGATGGAATTAAGGCGAAACTAGGTAATCCACCGCCTTCTCAATATTTTAAAACTCGTGACGTTAATGTAAATGAGTGTTCAACTACGATAACTATTACTACTACCTGACCATAACGACTATTACTACGACCCTTATTACAGTGACGAATATTGCGAACAATATAACCATGATTATCCTGGTGCTATGTGACAACAATTACGAAGCGACTAACGATAGTAACGCCCAGACACCCGAGGAAAAGTCAATTTAGATTGTCAGATTTTCAGAAGGACCGAAATCACACAATTAGGATAGAACTAAACCTTCAGACGCAAAGACAACTACCTTATACGAATCTCTGAACCCCGTTAAATTTATTAATAGATACAGGCGCTAACCAGTCATTCATTAGCCGGAAGCAGTTGAATCTTACTTTGGTAACGTACATTAAACTTACGACCCATTCGAAGTTACGAATGTTCACGCCACGAGTAGGAATAATTATTCTATTACCCTTCCATGCTTTTCCGAATTTAATGATTCAGATATGATAAAATTATTCGTATATAAGTTTCATGATCATTTTGACGGTTTGATAGGAATGGATTTACTTACTAAATGGGAAGCGAAATTAGATCTTAAAGAACTTAATTTAATTACGAAATCGGCATGCAATCCTATACAAATTTATAATTCCCGTAATTTAAACCTTTACGAAAACATAGTACCAGCCGAGAGTTCAAAATTACTTCGGTTACCGATTAACGCGCCCGACGGTGAAGTTTTGATAGAGGAGCAGGTTGTATGCAATTGCGTAATATCAGAATGCCTCACTACGGTTCGTAATTCACGCGGTATAGTTGAAGTCGTTAACCCAACTAAAAACGACATCATATTTTCCTTGAATCACAGTACTCAGGCAACTATGTACAATGTTGAGTGCACGCACCGAACAATATCGCCACGCGCAAATGCAGTCATATCGCAATTACGCATGGATCATCTAAATGACGAGGAAAAAGCTAATTTGGTAGGCTTATGTTCTAAATATTCTGACGTATTCTATATTGAAGGGGAGTCATTAACTTTCACAAATAGAATAAAACACAGTATTAGAACAACCGACGAAATTCCGATTCATACAAAGAGTTACAGATACCGTATATTCACCGCGAGGAAGTTAGAAGTCAGATTAATAAAATGCTTGATCAAGGGATAATAAGACCGTCCGAGTCAGCCTGGAGCTCACCAATTTGGGTGGTGCCTCAAAAAGGTAGACGCCTCAGGAAAGCAAAGTGGCGTCTGGTCGTTGACTTTCGTAAACTTAATGAAAAGACAGTTGACGACAAATACCCCATCCCTAATATCACAGACGTCTTGGACAAGCTAGGGAAGTGCCAGTACTTTACAACTCTGGACTTGGCATCTGGATTTTATCAGTTGAAATGAACCCAGCCGATATTTCAAAGACTGCGTTCAACGTCGAACATGGCCACTTCAAATTTATAAGAATGCCCATGGGCCTAAAAAATTCTCCTTCGAACTTCCAGCGCGTCATGGACAACGTACTTAGGGACCTCCAAAACGTAATATGTCTCGTGTACCTGGATGACATTATTGTTTTTAGTACAAGCCTTCAAGAACATATGGTCAACCTGGAAAAGGTATTACAGAGGTTGTGCGAATCTAGATTTAAAATCCAATTAGATAAGTCCGAATTCTTAAAACTCGAAACTGCGTACTTAGGACATTATCATAAGTAATGAAGGTATTAAACCGAATCCAGACAAAATTGCCGCTATACAAAATATCCGTTACCTAAGACCTCTAAAGAAATTAAACAATTTCTGGGACTGTAAGGCTATTATCGCAAGTTTATACCGGATTTTGCCCGCATCACAAAACCCATGACACAGTGTCTCAAAAAGGGAAATAAAATCAATTTTGATACCAATTATACCAACTGTTTCGAAAAGTGCAAGACGCTCCTTACTAACGATCCCATCCTTAAGTATCCCGACTTTGATAAAGATTTCGTTTTAACCACAGACGCCTCCAATTTTGCAATAGGTGCAGTTCTCTCTCAGGGGACTATAGGGTCAGACAAACCGATAGCATACGCCTCACGTACTTTGAATGAGAGTGAAATAAATTACAGCACAATAGAGAAGGAACTGTTAGCTATAGTATGGGCAACTAAATACTTCCGCCCCTATCTCTTTGGTCGAAAATTTAAGATAGTAACAGACCATAAGCCGTTGCAGTGGGTTATGAACTTGAAAGAGCCAAACTCACGGCTTACAAGATGGCGTTTAAAGTTAAGTGAGTATGACTTCTCCGTAGTGTATAAGAAAGGCAAAAATAACACAAATGCCGACGCGTTATCGCGAATCGAGATCTGTAACGAGGAAGTCAGCTCTGTAATAGTTAATCCAAGTGAAAAACCAGCCTTTATAAGTAACTCAAGTACTCTCACAGCACATACTGCAAACGAAAATCCAATACTGGAAGTTCCCATAACTGACGACCCTCTGAATAAATTTAACCGACAATTGTATCTCGACTATTGTAGGTGACATAAAGAACGTACAACCGTGACAAAACCATTTGACACTCACACGTACATCTGTCCAGTTATCCGACTCTAATTTAGAAGAAGATCTCATTAACGCAATCAAAGAATATGTTAACCGAAAATTCAAACTGCTCTCTTGATTAATCCTCCTCTCGCTATGTACAGGGTTATTCCCATTATACAAGATAAGTTTAAAAGTTCATCTATGAAATTAATATTGGCTAAGAAGGAGCTGGAAAATGTAAAGACTATCTAAGACAGTAAGACATCATTCGCCATTACCACGAAGGAAAAACAAACCATCGCGTATTAACGAATGTTACTTAGCATTAACAGCAAAAGTATTACTGGCCGAAAATGAAAGATCAGATTACTAAGTTTGTCAATGATTGTACCATCTGTGGGCAGGCCAAATACGATAGGAACCCGATCAGACCTAAATTTAATGTCAGGCCTCCTGCCACAGCCCTTCGAAACAGTGCACATGGACTGTTTTACAGCTCAAAACGAAAATACGTGACATTTATCGATGTTTTTTCGAAATACGGCCAACATACTTACTTAGAGATGGTACAGCAGTTAGTGTCATACAAGCTTTTATTAACATTCAGCACGCACCATGGTTTACCACTCACATTATTACAGATCAGGGCACCGAATTTACTAACCAGATGTTTTCAGAGTTTGTAAAAGTCATAAAATCACTCACCATCAAACTCTAGCACACTCTCCGAATGCGAATGGTAACATCGAACGCTTCCATTCTACAATACTAGAGCACCTTCGTATTTTAAAATTACAACACCGTAACGAGCCGGTTATCAATTTAATGCCCTACGCTGTACTTGCATACACAGTTCTATCCATAGCTTTACGAAATGCAAGCCCATGATCTTATCTTAGGACATACCGACCCACGAGACCCAACAGACATTGACATGACTGCACACTTGCTTCAACAATACGTAGAAAATCACCGAGAAAATATGAAGAAAGTCTATGACATTATTAACGAAACATCTTTTGCAAATAGACAAGCCCTCATTGAGAACCGTAATAGAACCCGGGAATCAGAAATAGAATATCAACCCGAGCAACAGATATTTGTTAGAAACCCTTGTGCAAACAGATCTAAATTAGCCCCTAGATACACCCATGATAAAGTATTAGCAGACTTACCTATTCACATATACACATCAAAAAAGAAAGGTCCTGTAGCAAAATCTAGACTGAAACGAGTCCCTAAAACAGCCAAATTGTTACAGGATTCCCATGATGCTGTTCCTGAGTCTGGTACATGCTCAGGAAATAAAACTTGAACCACTACAAGACGGACCAGGACTCTTGCCCTTTAAATTAGGACCGATGAGACTTACGACTAACTATCATATTTTCTTACATTATATACAACTGACGGACATTGAAGACAGTATTAACCTAGTAAAAATTCAACTAACAACCGTTAAAGACCGTCTAGATAATTACACATATGCGCTATATGAATTTCAAATCGATCATCTAAACACTAAATTAGATAAAGCTTTATACCGTTTAAAGGCATTAGAGCCTAATCGTTCTAAAAGAGGTTTAATTAACGGATTAGGTTCCGTAATTAAGAGCATTACCGGTAACCTGGACTATACAGACGCAATGAAGTACGAGAATGCTATTCAAATCTTAAAGAATAATCAACATAAATGGTATCTCGAGCAAAATCGTCACATTAGTCTTAGCAGGGAACTAATGGACGAACACACTTCAATTATTTCAAACTCGCAAAGAATCAGATTCAATTAAATAGAACTATGCACATTTTACTTGGACACCAATAAAAACGCAGCATACTCTCTTTTAAGGTTTACGAAATTTGCCCAAACATTATCAATAATTAGCGATAATTTGGATAGTATATTAGTGAATTAACTAGGTTAGAGAACGCATTAGCATTTTGTAGGTGAATCGCGCACTCATCATTCTATGCTTAGTTTAAATATGATAAAAATACAATATTTAGGCTTAAGACTTTATATTCTAAGGAGGAACTATTAGATTTAAATTTTAGAGACTACTATAACATTATAAAGCCAGCGTCATACTTCAATGGGAATCATTATAACGTTTGTATTTAAATTCCAATAGTTTCACCAGCTTACATTCTCGTTATACAAATTAGTGATTGTTCCAAATAAGTTTAATCAGGCTATTATTCCCCTTTCCTTTCCTTGCAATCACTGGCGATATTCATGTACATGGAGGCAGAATGTCCGAAGATAGATGCGTGGTATCTCTGCGAGAAAGAACTAAACCACCAACTGAGGTCATCACCGGATTGCATCTGCAACACATCACGGGTCACGCAACCAACGCCTGCAAGAAAACTCACCATCAGTCTGACTAGACCAGCCATGGAGAAACTAGATGACCGCCACTATGCAGTTGGTATTCACGAACCTCACTCGAGTACAACTTACATGCCAACGAGACGAGATCAGTTCTCTCTATCAGGAAGTTACCTGGCTATCATCCCGCATAATTGCATCCTGCGCACCAACAGTTCTCACCATCGCTAACACCTAACGACAACCTAAAGGGACAGCCGATGAAGATAAATAGTGTATCAATCGAGCCCGAAAATGAACAAGTTTCAACACCATTGGAAATGTAACTGTAGATCTGAAAAGCTTCGAGAAATTCAAGATAGGATCAAGCTACAACAACCCATTCAAATACAAGAAACTTCAACCCTCTACCACACCACTATTCCGATTTATAGCTTGCTACTGGTTAACAATTATCGGCTTGCCATACTCTGTCGACTATGCTATCGTCGAATGAAGAGCAGCAGCGCCTCACACTGAACCTGAGGCCCGGAAAATAGAGGCCGCATCTCAAAAGCAGCAGAGACACCAGCGACATTTCCTCTCAAATTGATGAAATAGTCGCTGCTCTGAAAGGGAGGTGTTACATCCACGGCTGTATGGAATCCGCTGACATAATCACGCATCAAGCGCATGCATGTCATCATCAACAAATGTCGCAATCACTCAAACGCCGACTCCTTTTCCATATAACGACACTATGGAATCCGCTGACCTGCGAAGACAGCGATCGCATTCTTTCCCACCGACGAATGTCGCAATAGGGAGAACGACGATCCTTTTCATATAACGGCCAATGGAATCCGCTGACACGCTGTAAGACAGCGCGATCGCATTCCTTCCCACCGACGAATATCGCAATGGAAGAACGCTGACTCTGCAGCACGGGGAGAACATAAGAACATACGCGAACGGATGGACTTCACTCTCTTCACACCTCGAAAGTAGTCACTTGTATTTAGAATAAGTTAACTTATAATTTATAATTAATAAATTTATTTTAAGTAAATCGAGTTTTTTGAGTCCTCTGCGTCGGTACTCGTAATTCACTACACACAGTTTACATATTAAAAAATACAATTTATAGCATTTCTGTTTCAGTTCTTATAAATACATCAACAACATTGAACTTACCAGTACAAAGTTCACACAAGGACGCCCTAAAAATTATGAAATATATACATATAAATTATGAAATATAGAAATAAAGAAAACGAAAAAAATTGTTTAAAAAAGTTTAAATTAAAAACATGAAGAAAAAGGAACATAAACTTTTATAACATGACAATTAAGGCAATAATCTATTGCTGCAATAATTTCAAGTCACACACACATCATCAGCCTGTGTTAGTCTCCTGCTGGACATAGGGCTCCCCTAACACTCGCCTCCTCCGCAAGGGAGTTTTTGGACCAACCAGAACGCTGGTCCAATGCAGGTTGGTGGGTGGACGGACTTTTTACATGCCCATCCGACACATAGATCGTCTTACTTTTCAGGCAATTGGGTGATCGGCCCAAATTGCTCTAACCAACTAGGAAACAAAAATAAAAATTTGTAGAATCCTAGCAGGACTTGAACCCAAGGCCTCCGGTTTCTAAAGCACACGCCCTTGCCACTAGGCTCACAAAGGCAGTTAATCATTTTAGCATCTTGCTTGAAATAAATCTTTCACATTATTTTTATAAGCGATTTTTGATAAATAACCGTCGGGAAATGACGGTTTTAAAGTTTTTGTTATTATTTTTATCTTTTGATTTTTTTTTTATTTAAATTACACACTGCTTGATAGTGATAATTTATACACTTAAAGAAATATAGAAAATGTTCATATGGTTATGAAAGAATAAGAATTTATTCCTAAACAAACCGGTGTATAATGGTGCCTACTACTACAATATTCAGAATAATATTTCTATTGTGAATCCATATATTATAAATGTGATGTTCAGTTGTTGTCATCATTTTCGCGTTTTGGAATTATATTTGAGATTTTTAAAACAATATTAAGCAAATGTAATAATTTTTAATTGACTTTGTATTTTTTAATTAGGATTTTTTTTTAATATTTATTTTTTTAGATTTGCAAGCAACTTTAAATATATATAATAAATGATACGATACTGAACCATCTATACACTTAAATGGTATTGGAATGTCTGTTCGTAATACCAATATAATCTTTATTAAGTGTTTACATTGTGATACAAATAACAAAACATCATTTTAAAAAAATATCTCTATATATGTCCGTTAATGCTAATCTTTGAAAAGGCTTGTCCAAATTTGACGGGACTTTCACTAAATGATAGCTGATGTAACTGGAAGTATCTTAGGCTACTTTTACTTACGAAAGAAACTTACAATGTTTTTATATTACACGCCTACAAAGTCGAACAAAACAGCTAGTTTTGACATATTCAATTTGTATGTCTATTGTTATTGGAATATACATACTAGTTGCAAGCAATGCTTTGTATTATTTATGCAGTTGAATATATTTTGATTTAAATCAAAAGGCCTGCGTTCATTATGTAGGCGGATAACAAAATCTTAATCAGTATAAGTAATCAGTGTTAACGTGAGTATCGGTTCTCAATACAAAAAAAAACCGTTGTACTGATTTCTTCTACAAATAAAATACAGGAATATAATTATAACGTGTCAGCGGACGGTCGAAGGCAATATATGTAAGAAGCGTAGCTGTCTTAGTATGAATCATAGCGCCATATCCTCACAGGTCACGTTTCGGCTCCTCGACAAAAACGATCCCATATACTCACGCCGCAATCACATTTTGATTAAAGTGACGAAAGATTTATGAAATGATTGCAAGAACAGAATTTACTGGGGTATTACTAGCAAACGATCCTATTATAAGCTATCAAGTAAGATCTCGATAATTATGTTATATTGTTGTCTATATTTTAACTTGACTTTCCTGAGTTTGGATTTTAAAAAGCAACTGACAAAGTTTGGAAAGTTTGGAAGCCTGTCAAAATTACATTAAAGGTCGATGAATATCTTGAGTGCCAGTGTGGCGTTATATTAAAGATGTGTTTAAGAATGATATTCTAGTAACAAAGTCTTATGGCTCTGTTGTCTAAGGGTTTTGATTCTTTCCCCAAACAGGTTCTAGCTTTGTCCTAGCTGTGGGGCTCAGAGCATATGGTGCGAGACCGGCCGAGGAGGTGGCTGCTTCAATCGGGCTGAAGAAGCCCGCTTTGGATGCGCCTAGGCGGGTGCGAGCCACAAGTTGCAGTAGTAGGTGTTCCGCTCCTCCTATCCCCCTCTTCCTATCGAGGAGTCGCAGGGGACGAGGAGTGTGGGTGTTCGTAGGCCGCTCTTCCTAGTGGTGCTAGTGGCGGGGACAATTATCAAGTCTTCCGTTGTGGGGATAGAAATCTGTCCCCGCGTGTGCTACGATTTCCTGGGTTCCATGGTCCCTGAGTAACAGATTCGGGGGAGGCTATTACCTATGTATAGGGACCGAGACAAAATGCGCGTTAGTTCCGTCGCTTCCAGCGGCAGGCAAATGGCCATCGGGCCGAGGTGGAGCTGCTTCAGCGACTAGCGCTCGTGGGATCACAAAAGATTGCCTTAGAGACCAAATCTCTAAGGCACCAAAAACTAACGAGTCCGACATAATCCGTCTTAGTCCCCGCGAGTATGCGTATGCGAAGGCATGTCCCCACGGTAAAAAAAAGGATATTGATTCTTGTTATAATAATCAGGGGGTCGTGGGTTTATTTTAACTTTCATATCGATCTAAGTTTTCTGGATTAAAATTATTATTCTACAACAGATAAGCAATGCGTAGTGCGTAATGCATTTTTAATTTTGTAATGACCTTAAAAACATGCTTAGTTTTGAAAAAAAAATCGTTTATTTTTTACTGTCTTCGTAGTCAGACGAACAGTATAAAGGCCATCCGATGGAAAATGGTTACCGATGCTCATAGACATTGGCAATACCATCGCGGTGCCTACTGTGAGACACAGAATGTTACGTTTTGTTCACACAGTAAAAACGCTGGTTACGTTGCGCTTGAGACCACTGATATAGAAGTGTGTTTTAATTTAATGCATACGCAGGCAGACGAGCAGTCGGGGTCACCTGGTCACCATGGAAAGTGGTCACCGACCCCCATAGATATTGGCAATACAGGTAGCACCAAGGCGCTGCCTATCGTGAGACATAGGATGTTAAGTCTCATTTACCCTGTAAAATGCACTGGCTACGGTGCCTTTCAAACCGGAAAACAGTAGCGTTTTTTCACAACTACTTTGCGGTAGAAATAGGCACCGCGGTGGTTCCCACCCAGACGGTCCGCTGTAAAATGGGGACCTACTACCGGTGTTGGTACAGAGTCTGTTAATACAGAGTTTGTATACCATGCATTAAACAACAATAGAATTTGGAAAATTCCTTGTTTTCATAAGTATTCGCTTGGCATGAAAGACACCTTATAACAAATATGAATGAATTTTATAGACAATCTGAACAGTTGACCTTTCTATGTTTGCTGTCTTAACTACAAAGATTACTATTTGCTTTAGACGAAGCTATCAAAAAATCTCTTTCTGGCCTTGTTTAATTTTTCCGCTCGTATTCATTAATACTCTTATAACTTTTAATCGTTTTTTCCACTTACTATTTGTATTCTGGGATCATTAAATTGCCGATAAATTTGAGATTTAAAATCATCGCTTTTCCTTTGGCCTTTTGTACTAAAGTATTTGTACCAAAACACTGATGATTGCTCTACCGTATATCCATCGTGAATCCCAGGTATATCTAGGAGACGCAATGACTAGTTTTTCGTTAAATAGCATGTATGTTATACCTACTACATCATTATATCATTGTATCTATCTTTAGAGAGCTAGGATGTTTGATAGCTCTATCGAGGCTCGAAGTTATGATACCGAATTTAAAGAATAATTCACTGAACTGTGAAATTCAAACAAATCAATGGAAGTTTGTCCGTATGGTAATTTAAGTAGCGTTGATACCACCCGGTAACGCAACAACAAAAACATTATAAATCACCTAGGCGTCTATAAAAACCAGTTAAAATTTAAGCTACTTACATTAACAACATATTTAAAAGAATACATGAGTAAGAAAAATAAAACAAGTTTCTTTACATCGATGTTGGAGAGTGAATTCTAAATTTTAGTTTGTTTCGTATTCAGTGCTCACTTTACCGATCAGACGATATTGCTTTGGGAGGCCAGGAAATGAAAACGTAAAAATCAAGATTCAAAAACAAGAACGCCGGAGCTCGTAAATTCGTTATATGGTGCACGGAAGCAGAATTGCAGTAAACATTTAGATTTGAATATTGTGTTTTATGAAATGCAAAGCTGTGTTATAATACTTTTCTATTAAAAAAGTATAAATTACAATAAGTTGCAGTTGAAAGTATTTTAAAGCAACAGACAGCCTTTTAGCACATTGATTGACTTCACAAAAGAGGGAGGTACTCACTTTGATGCGTTTTTTTGAAGTTATACTTCTTTAGGCGCGTTATGAAAAAATGATGAGAGTGAAATTTTACGATTTGTGACACAAAATTAACAGTTTATAATGAAAATGAAAATGTAATAAGTCCATATTACATAGTGATAAGGTTGATTTTGTGTAGTGAGAATGGAGTTGTCGTTTTTATTTGCGATAGTTGTTTATAATGTGCTCTATGAGTTAGGATTAAGGTTCGTTTTGGTATATATATATATATATTTATATATATATATATATATATATATATATTATTAATAAAATATTTCATATTATTTAAATTTATATTAAATATATTATTATATAAATATTAATATTTGTAATGATGTTTATTCTTAACTTGATATAATGGTAATATTTTTATTCATTTAATATATCAACATTGTGATTTATCTATGTAATACGTTTTAGATAAGCGCCATCATGTGACACATAATCAAAGCTTCTGATTTATAGTACCGCTGTGCAAGTAAGCCAACATCTCTTAGAATTCTACATTTATAAGCAACAGATGGCGCTGAACTACCAGTTATATGATATATCAAAGTACGTCTTGTGAATCCATAAATTCTTAATCGAATTATTTATGATTAGTTCTTGTAAATCTATCATCTTTAATTGTCTTAATTATTTTGATTGATATTACTTACTATTTGTGAATATTAGTAAAAAGAATTGTGCTTATATACTTTTCTAAGTGTCTGATATAATTGAGCTTTAACTATCCTGTATGTATTATTTATTGATATAAATTACAAGACTTTTATTTAATATAATTAACACTAAATATTATTAAATTCTTAATGTTAAATACTTATTATTGGTTATTTAATATTCACAAAATAAAGAAATAAATTTAATAAAACATTTAATAAAAAGTTTGTGATAAAAATTAAAATTGAACATCAAATTATAATATAAATTTTTAATATTTGCTATTAAATTGAATAAATAATAAATATTTATAAAAATAACTAAATAAATTTAATGAAAACTTATTGATAAAAATGAAAAGTGAATATTAAATTAAGAAATCAATAAAAATATTTAAAAAATGACCAACCTTAAATTCGATTTTTGAATTTATTATTAAATTTATTTTTAAAATATTAAATAATCAATAATAAATATTTAAAATTAAGAATCTTATAATATTTAGTACAAATTTTGTCATATATTATATTAAAATATATATTATTATAATTATTAATAATATATTATTATATTATTTAAATGTATATTAAATATATTATTATATAAATATATTAATTTTTTAATGATGCGAAAGAAGTATAACTTCTCACGCGCGTACATAAGTACACGCGCCCATTTTTTTTTTGATTTAATAACTTTTTTGTAATGTTTGATTTTTCTTATATTTTCTTAAATATACTGTTAAAAATATTTAATGTAAAAGTCTATGCAATATTTAATACAACCTAAACATGAATCAACAAACTAAAAACAACCTAAATATAATTTTGTAATATTTTATATATATGTAAGAAAAACAAATGTTATAATTAAGTACGGTATAAATCTTATCTTTATAAAAATTTGAAAATGCTGTTCAGAAAGCTGTTTCGTTCCACAAACTCACTTTGAACCCACTAATAATAAACTGTTAAGACACAGTTGAAAAAGTCAAACATTGTTTGCCGTCCAATTCATCCTACATTCTACTTAGTCGTAACAGACGGGGCTATCAAAGGATTCCATCTGACCTCGTTTCATAATCACAAAACAATGACATATCCTGTCATGTAAACGGGTGGCAGATCGCTTTTGGTTTAGAACAACTAATATTAATTTTAGCCTAAAGTAATTGTTATTGTTCTTTGTTTTTGTACCCGTAATAAACAATTGTAATCTTTAAAAATCAGTCTGCTTTTCAGAAAGGAGCTTTTGTAGAAAGTAGGGGAAAAAAAAAAAAACAAAATAAGAAAGGTAATATTGAAACTGTAAACATAATGTTATTAAATAAAATAACTTATCGGATTTTATCGCGTTTATTTTAAAATTTTAAGTTCCCGACGTTTCGAACACTTTCCAGCGGCCGTGGTCACGGGGTAGACAGAAATGTCAAGCGTCTTGTTGCCAGTGCTAAAGCGGGTTTAAAAAAAATTTTTAAAAAAAATTTTAAATTATTTTTTTTTTTAAAAAAATTTTTCCTTCCCCTTTTTCTTTTTTTTTTTAAAAAAGGGGTTTTTTTTTTTTTAAATTTAAAATTTTTTTTTTCCCCCCTTTTTTTCCCAATTTGGGTTAAAATTTTTAACCTAATTTTTTTTTTTTAAAAAAAAAAATTTTTAAAAAAGGGGGTTTGGGGGGTTTTTTTTTTTTTTAAAAAAATAAAATTTTTCCCAAAAAAAAAATTTTTGGGGAAAAAAAAAGGGTTTTTAAAAAACCCCAAAAGGGGGTTTTTTTTTTTCCCCCCGGGCCCTTGGGGGGTTTTTCCCAAAAAAAAAAAAAGGGGGAAAAAAAAAAAAAAAACGTTTGGGGTTGAAAGTGGGAAAAAAAATCAAAATAAAAGGTTTTGCCTTAAAAACGGGTTATTAAACTAATTTTATTTTGCTTTATTTTAAAACTTTAAAAAGGGTCCTAAAGTTTTGAAAACTTTAGCTCGGTTCAAAATTGGTTTTTAAATACCAAAGGAATTTCCAAGATTCTTCAATTAATTTTAAATCCTTTAGGCCATAAAAAGAACGTTTTACTTAAACAATTATTTTAAATTAAATTTTAATTTTTTATTAATTAGGGTAACATTAAGAATAAACTTTTATTAAAGGCTTTTTTATTTCTATTAATAAAAGGAATTTTCAGGATTTTAAATTCGCGGTTTTTTTTACTTCAAATTCCCTTGATCGTTTTCAAGGGTAGCTAAATTTCGGTAATTTAAAAATGTTAAAATAAATGGAAAAAATTTAAAATAATTTTTTTTAAAAACAATTTCAAAAATTTGTGGTATTTAAAATTTTCTAACTAGACACCCCGTTGGTCCGCCAAAAGGTTGGTTAGTGGAAATTGTGGAGGTGGTTACCTGGAAATTGAGGAAACGAGACAAAAAACCCTTGGTAGGGAAACAAAATTAAAGGTTTTAAGAAGATTAAAATAGAAACCTTTTAATTTTAAAAACAACAGGGAAAGGAAATCGCTTAAGAAAATTTAAAATTTAAAAAAAGTTAATTTGTGTTTAAGAAATTTTATTTTTGCCTTAACGAAAGCGTGTTTAAAATTTTTTATTTGGCCAACAAAATAATAATGTGTAAACCAATTTGGTGAAACAGAGTTTTAAATTTTATCACAAGTCCAAATTTCTTAAATCCTTTGGAAATTAATATCAAACAAAGGGTTATTTTTTGATGTTAACAAACAACCATTTTTGTTTGGGCCGGATCAAAAATTATTTCAAACCTTTTAACTCCGTAAAATTTTATTCCTCCAAGGATTCCTTAGAAAAGTAATAAATTGTCTGGTTTTTAAATTTAAAATGTGTTCCTTTCTTTTTTAGGAATTCCGCGCGGTTTTAATTTTTTCTAACCTTTCTTTTTTAAATTTTTTTCCTTTCTTTGTTTTTTTTTAAAAATTTAAAGTAACCTGTTGTAAAGCCCCTTAACCTGAACTAAACAAAGTTTTTTTGGCCTTTTGAAGTCCAAAACTTCTGGTAAGTTTTTCCTCCTCAAATTTCGGGGCCCTAGGGTTATTATTTAATGAATTATTTCCAAAAAAACAGGTCAATTGACTTTTTTGGTTTGTGGCGACCCCTTTTAAGCGGCCGCCTTGGGGCTGAACCGGGCTTATTTCCATGCCCAAAACGCCAGGAAACACTACAACAATCCATTTGGGGGCCCGGGGCCGGAAAATCAGGTTTAAAAACATTGTCGGGCGCAAGGGCAATGGGGTTTGGCCGGTTGAGCCAAAATTTTTTAATGGGCAAGGCGGTGGTTTAACCACCATCGGGTATGTTTCAAGTCTATGGGCCTACATTTTTAAAAATAACCAAAAACCCAAGAACCAAAAATTTTTACCTTAAAAAGAACTTTTAAATTTTTAAAATAATAATTTAATTGGCTTTGTTCATTAAACATTACTGGTTTGTAATTTAAAGGTTTTTTTTGTTTACTATTTTAATTAAAAATTTCCATTGTTTTAATGGCCGTTTAATTTTAAATTTAAACCTGCTCACATTTTGGGAATGAAATGAAACAAAATAAAAAATTAAAAAAATTTGAAAATTTTTAAAAAACCTTGGCCAAAATAATCAAAAGACACCCAATAGGGCCAAAATTGGTCAGGGGGAAACCTAAATGGAAAAGTGTTGGGTTATAAATTTAAAAAACCCCATTTTGGAAACAAATAATTGGTTTTGAAGTCCGGAGGATTCCAACTAACCTTTGGTATTTAAATGCAACCAATAATTTTCCTTTTTAACCCTAAAAGAAAGCCAGAAAGAAACAGTTGGAAGGAACGTTTTTAATTTTATAAAATATATTTAAATTTATGGTATTTTATAAAAAATTATAATGGTTAACCAGCAGGCAAACAATTTCGGGTTATTTGATGTACAAAATCTCAAAAATAAGTTAAATGAATTTTAATTTTTTACTCCGTTTAAATAAAAATTTATAACTTTCTTAGAATTATAAATGTTTTCTTTTTTTGAAATGCTATTCTTCTTTAGGTTATTCCCAAACGTTAATTTTTCCCAAATTTTCTTTTTTTACCTTTTTTTTTTTTTTTAAAAATTTTAAATTTGTTAAAATTCCTACACCACATAACTGGTTTTTCAACCCAAATTATAGAATTTAAAATTTTTCAAGAATACTTTTGATAGGTTATTTTTTAATAAAAATCCAAAAAATTTAACCCTTTTTTTAAATTAAAATTTTGTTTGTACGCTTTAAGGGGCCCCTTTAACATGTAATTTATTTCCATAAACGTTGAAACCTTTAAACACTCCGTTGAAGGCCCAACCGGGAAATTTCGGCTTTAGTAAAGAAGTAACATTTCTAAATGGGAATATTACCGTAGGCTTTTTTAATTGGGAAATTTATTCAATTTAAAAGGCCTTTGTATGTAATAAAAATAAATTTACCAGACAAAAGACCGAAAAATTTTAAATTTATAAAATTAATTGGTTTGAAGGTACTTAGGGACTCCTTTATTTAAAGTTTTTGTGTTAAAAAATTTTAAACGGGCATTTAAAGGTTAGGAACCGGGAAGGTTGAAACTTGGCCCTTTTGAAATTTAAAGCCAAAATTTTTAAAAATAAGAAAAATTTTAAAAAACCCTAATCCGGAACCATTTGGACCAAAGAAGTTTTAAAAACTAAATTGAATTTTGTTTTTTGGAATTTTCCTATATTGGAATCCCCGGCATATTAAATTAAAAGTAAGGTTAAACACATTTGGTGTTATTATATTTCTTCAAGATTTAATTTTTTTTTGGTTCCGGAACCCGTTGTTTTATAAATATTTATTTATTTATTAATATTTATTTATTTTTATAATTCCTGGTTCCCAAATAATTTGTCTTTTTAATTAAAAACATAAATTGGTTAAATTTTATTTTCATTTATTAAGGAAAACTTTAAACTTTTCATTGAAAAAAGCACTTTTCTTACAAAGGCCTTGCCTAATTAAAGGGTCCTTTAAGAATCCTTTAAATTCCCTTTTGCCCGGGATTAAAAATTTTATTTTTTTTAATTTGGTTTCAAATTCTGAATCACCATTTTCTGAAAAAGGCATTATTAATTGGTTCGGAATGGGTGAAAGTGGGCCAACCCAAACCAAAAACCCCCGGCAAATTAAAAGCTGTTGGGATACGGTTCAAAAACCCCCAAATGGATTTTATTTAAATTCCTTGTTGATTGGACTTTAAAGGTTTTGTTTGTGTAATTAAGAAAACTTTATTAAAATTTTTTAGGGTCTGGAAATTGTTTTATTATTTAAATTTTTAAATTAAAATATTTTAAAAAGGAAATTTTTGTTTTAGCTTGGGCCTTTTTTTAAAGCAGTTTAGCAAAAAAGGATTTGGAACGTTAATTTCCCTTTTTGCCTTTCCTCCGAAATTTGTCTGCCCGGAATTTTAATCCAAAATTTATTAGGTCGGGCCAGGATTGGAGCCTCAAACTTTGTCCCAAAATAAAAATAAATTTTGTAAATTTAATTTTCCATTAATAATTTTTGAAAGTTTTAATTTTTCTGTTGAATGTTTTTAAATTAAATTTTTATGGATTTCCTTTAAATCCTTTTGAAAAAACCCTTGCAAAAGGCTTGGAAAAGATTAAAGGTAAAAGGAAATTTTTTGCTTAAAAAAACTTGCAAATGGGTCCAGTTAAAATAGGGTCTAACATTTGTGGGTTAGAATCCTTGGGATAAAAAATTTCAATTTTTTAGGAAATTTCCAAGTAAAATTTTCTTAAAAAAATAATCCATCGTTATTTTTAAATTCGGCCATAAAGTTTTCCAATTTGGTAAACCCCCGGGAATTATTTTTTTTTAAAATTTTAGATAACAAAATAAAAAAATTATAATTTTTTTCGAATTTTTTCGTAAAATTAATTATTTTTTGTTTACTTGCTTTTTTTTAAAAGTTACAATTAAAAATTTAGTCAAGGAAGATAAATTTGTACAAAATTTTTAGGGGAAAATGGAATCAAAATCGGCCGGAAATAATCCCTAGAACGGTCGGGAAATTTAATCCATTAAAGTAAAAATTTTTATTAATTTCATTTCTGAATTAGGTTTAGGTTTGCCTTCAAAACTTAAAAAGAAAAATTAAAGGAGAAGAAAATTTTCAAAACCAAACTTTAAAATTGAAATAACTTTGCCTTTGGATAAAAGAAAGAGGCCAAAAGTTTCATTAAAATTAATTCGAATCTTTTTTGTTACATGGTTTTTAAACCCTGGAATCCTTTTTTTTTAATTTTAGTTACAAATTAAAAATTAAAATTTTTCATTTTTGGAAATTGATTTTTTCAAAAAGTTAAAAAAGACTTAAATTAAAGTCGTTAAAGACAAATTTCTAAAAAATTTAAAATCCCTAAAAAGGGCAAAAGGTAAATTAAAAAAAAACCTTTATACTTTAATAATTTAAATGCTTCAAGCATAAGAAAAAAAAAAAAAAAGGGAAACCAGGAAGAAATCAAATTAACTTTTTAAATAACGTTTTATCCCCGGCGGTTTGTGAAATCGTCTTTTACCGAATTCATCAGGATTCGCTTAAAATAAAAACAAGGGAAAAAAGTTAAAGGCTTATAAACAAGGTTACGAAAATTTAAATTTAAATTTAACCCCAAAGGGCAAAGAAATAAACCCTCTCTAATTTTCCTTTCGTAAATTATTTCCTCTTTAACCGGAACTTCCCAAAAGGAAGGAAGGAAAAGGTAAATTAATTTTTATACAGTTACCTGTTTTGCTGGGTTGGTTCCCTCCCGATTATGGGCGGCTATTTAAAATTGGAAAAGAAAAAGGGTTTATTAACCCAATTAAAAGGTTAATAAATTGTTTAAATAAAAAGAAAAATAATGCCTTCTTAACTGGAATTAAAATTTTTAAACCGCTTCCAAAAAAAAATACCTAATTAAAGTTATGTTTTTTTTAATTTTGGTCTTTAAAGTTCCCGAAGGTTCCTTTAATTTAAAATTAAAACCCATTCCCCATTTTAAAATTTTTATAAATTGCAATTAAAAGGCAATTTTTAAAGGCCTTTAAGGTTAAAATAAACGGCTGGCTAAAACCGAAAATTATTACTTTAAAAATTTTTTTATTCTATTAAATTAAAAGTTCCAAAAGGCAATTTGGAAAATAATACTTAAAAAATGGAAATTTTAAAATTAAAATTAGGGGCAATTTTTACCCTTTGTTGGGTAATTTAAAATGGTTGTTTGAAGGCGGCATAAATTTTTGGTTAAAAATTTTTATTCTTTTAATTTTAAACTGGGAAAACCTTTAAAAATGTATTCCCTTTGGAAATTAAAAGGGAAAATGCACTTTAACTTTGTTCCCAGGTTAATCCAGTTGTTTTGGAAGCCAATTTTTTTGAAATTTTATACTTTTTATTTCACTAACCTGAAATGTCCCTCCTTTTAAAGCAAACCCAGATAGTAATTTAACGTTTACCCCAAAGAAAAGCACGTTGACGCTTAATGGAATTCCGGTAAAACCGGACCTTCGGTCTTTTTGCAAAAAAGTGTCCCTTTAAATGAAACCAGTGAAGACGAACCACCCAATTGTTTAATTTTTAAAAATTTAATTTCCCATTGAAAAAAAACTTCGTTAGAATACTTGTTTAGACCAAGTTTAATATGGCATACGCGGGCGGGATTTAACAGAAGGAGCCAAATTAGTTAAAACATTACCTGCTTTGGAAGTCGGTCAATTATATTTTTGGAATACCCATTGACTTTGAATTGCATTTAGCGTTTAAAAGCTAAAAAATAAAAACACCAAAAAATATATTTTGATTTACAAAAAACTGAAGGCAGGGATTGAGATATTGATAAGGAAAAGAAAAAGTCCCGCTGAGTTTACGGATTCTTCTCAGGTCAGAGGTTCCCTTTGAACCGGTGGTAGATTATTTGACAACCAAAAGAAAGGTAAGCCCTATTGAATAAAAAGAATTTACCTTGACTTTTAACTTTTGACTATAAGAACGTACCAGGAAACGAAGTTGTAGCTGTGGTTTTTTAAAGAAAGAATGGGAGAATGTAAAACCGGAATGAAACATGAAACCTACATTCCGTTATTTATTTGTTACCTTTAAATTTATAAATTGGAAAAGTATTCTTTTAAGATAAACCCCACCTTCATACAAAGAAAAGAAACAAAGGGGAAAAAATTTAAATTTGAAAAGAGAAATTTTAAGACGATTTAATTATTTCGTTAAGCGCGACGGACGTTCCTATTTTAATATCCGAGGTTAGATTGGGAATCTTATTATTTTTTTCTATAAACGTTCAAATAACATTATCAGTAATCAAACGGTTGTTTTTAAAACTACAGAAAAGATAAATACATTCGAAAAATTACGACATACATATTTCGTTAGTGATGTTAAATTAGACGAATATTTCATGTTTTTTTTTTTAAATTGCTAGCACAATTGTCATGATAGGCATTTATGTTTTAAAATTTTCTTAAAATATCGATAAAATGATGAATATAATAGTTTTTCTTTTTAACATATTTTACACCGCTATACATTCTACGGTTTATTTATCTATCTTTATCAAATTGATTGAAGGTATTGTTATAATTCAAAAGACAAATTATATCGCTATTTGGCGTACTTTTCTACAAAATTAAAATAATTAATTTTAAAAAATAATTAGAGGTTAATATTAAGCTTTGAAACAGTTATTTTATCCCGAATAAATAACAACAACCAAATTGAGCAAAAAGGATTTAAGGAATAAATATCGTTTCGGAATATAATTTGATTTTAATTTAATGTGAGTAAAACTTTGGCATGAAACATTTTTTCTTTTGTTACTATTCATTTTAATTTTGAAGGCCATCATAAACCCTTTTCTTTTTTAGACGTTAAAAGCGTTTAAGAATACAAGAATATTTTTATCCGGTATAATATTTTTGTCGTCAATGTAACGTAGCATTTTAAAAACAATAATAAATATGCAGGCTTCATGAGGCAAATGACATTATATAATAATATTTTTTCCAAAACTTGTAAACAGCTAAAAAAGCAAAAAGGTGGATTTTCAAGAATTAATGTTTTATAAAATAAAAACAGGGGTTAGTAACATTTATTTTTTAACAACAGCACGAGAGATGGTTACTCCATGATGCCTATTTTGCCTTTAAAGAGTAGTGTGGAAATACCATCGTTCCATTCGAAGGGCAACCGTACTCATGAACAACTGAATCCTATGTTCCCAATGGGTATGTAAACCATTTTATAGAAAAAAAAGAAGAACGAATAACCTAATTATAAAAATAATTTATAAAATAGTTATTAACGGGTCCCGGTCCTAGGAGACAAAACTTTACTTTTTTAGATGGTAAAAAAGATTTCTAAAAGATTTTTTGATACATTGAAGGAAAGTAAAAACTTTTCAAAAAGGATTGTTTGTAATTTTACTTTTATATGAGCATAAAAAAAGTAGATATGCCACTAAAGAAATAATAACCCAAAAATAAAAAATAAGAATAATCGATGTATTTGTTTAAATATATAATGGAGACGCATAAAAGATGTGTAAAGATTTTTAAATTAAAAGTTTTAATCGATGTTAACTTGACATAGTCAAAAAATTTTTGTTTAAGTTGTTTTTAACAATTTAATAAAAAACATGTGTTTACGTCTGATTGTGAAATTGGAAATTTGAAATTTGAGAAATATTAATAAAAAGGAAAATAAGACAAACAAATTCCTTTTTAAAAGAAATGTTTTAATTACAGCCATACGCTTGTTCCATGTTTAAATAAATTAGACTGTTATTCGAGTTTAACAAAATACTACAAATTATTTTTATCGGGGTATTTTGGTTAAAATATTAAGTATAATATTTAAAGTTTTGGGTAATTAGATTGAGTCGTCTTTTTCCGTATTTCACCATTTATTTACCTCAAAACATTAAAAAAGTCAATAATATTATTTTTTGGAACGAAGGAAAATTTTTAAAATAGGAATGGTTTAAATTCTTATTGAAGAAGAAAAATTTTAACCAAATAAAGATTAAAGTGAAATAGTTTGGATTAACACAGTTATCCCAGTGTAATAATAAAGTGTTTAGTGCATTCGTTATTGACGCTGTATTTTTTTTTCTTGTTTCCGGGTCGATAACAATGTAAGTTCGTTTTTGAACCGAGAGCGGTTTATTAATTGGGAAAATTAATAGGTCAAGGAATTAAAATGTTGTTTAAGTTTATCAGAACTTGGAAAATAAAATGCTGCTTTTTGGCAGAAACTAAAAAGAATTTTTAATGCTAATTAAATTTAAAAACCTTTCAACTTACGTTTTATTGATTCCTCATATTGGAAACAAATTTAATTTGGGTCGTTCCCAACAATGTATTTACCCTATTTTAACAAGAAAGGTTAGTTACAATTGAGAAAAGAAAAATTCAAAAAACAATTGATTAGAGTTAAATGCTCAGAGTTAGGTTGCAATTCACAGGTTATGGGATTCCAATAGATAGAAGAAACACGTTATTAACTTTAAGCGCTAGGGTAACATTAAGTTTTATTACCGAAAGGATGAGTTCCATAAATTTCTAACCAATTTTGTTTTGCAACAAATATTGTAATAGTGAAATGGGAATACATTTCCATTCTTAGTACATATTTTTCTAGATAAGAACTTGGTTAATAAAAGAACGTTTTAAGTTTCTTTGGATTTTTTATAATTTGTAAAAAATTTACTAAAATGAAAATCTTGGGGTTTTTATATTTCTTTCCTTTTGGCTTTTCTTTTTACTTAACGGAAGGTAAATAAGTTTGAAATTATCTAGTTAGCATTTTAAAATTTCTCAAAGGTAAAAATAATTTATTAAAAGAAAAAGATAGAGTTTAATATAAATAACTTCACGTTATTTCAATACCAAAAACAGTATGAATTTATACTTTTGTTGGGTTATTAGGCCGTCGACTTCGAAATGGATCAGAGGGGATAGTATCAATTAACCCATAAAAAACCATTCATCACCGGTTAAAATTTTTTCGTGCTTGAAATGTAAAACTTTTTTACGATACGCCCAAAAGAGTTCGGGACCAATAATGCTTTTCCAACCGAGGCGTAAGGAATTTAATTAAGCATTGAACAATTTGTTTCACGGTAAATGGTGATATCATTTATTTACTTACGTTTGCTGTAGTTTCACATTTTACTCATGCATTTGTAGTTTCTTTTGTTTAAACGGCTTGGAAAGAAACGTGTTTTGATAAATTAAATCATTATTTACTAATAAAACAAACCTCTTAAAAGGCCAAGTTAAAACCGGGGTCTGATAGGGAATTACATAGGATTTGAGAGTTTACGCCATTTTTGTTCAAAGGTTAATTTCAGTTCCGGGCTGTGTTCAGGAAATATGGGTCTTGCAAAATTATTAATTTTTTTTAAATTTATTATAGACATGAAAAAACCTTTTCAGTATATTAACATGTCTTAGTAGTAGCAGTAGAAGGAAGTCTCAAATGGGTTTTAAATATAATTCCAATGTTGTGTTAATAATAGTAGAACAATAAGGCATGGCCATCGGATTTGATTGGTTTTAATAGAGGTTCATCCAAAATTACTGAATTTTATCGTGGCCGACATCGACAAAAACTATTTGGATAAGTGTTACAGTTTTATAACGCTAATTTATTAATTTTAAATCCGTTCATAAGTATTTTTAAGACTATAAGGCTAGTAATAAATCACGAAATTGAATTATTTTAGAATATTTCCGGTTTGCTCACGTAATATAGTGGTGTTCTTTGAGCCTGCAAAACTATATGTTGCAAAAAAATATATAAATTAACAATAAGGTTCCGCGTTTGGCTTTTCGGTTGTTGGGTTTTAAAAACCGGGAGGTCATGGATTGTAAACCTGAGATAAACAATTGATTTTTTGGGCAGTTTTCTTTAAAGACAAAATGAGCCGATCATTCAATTTTATAAAAGAAATGATCCATGCAAGATCCCATATCTTAATTTGGGCCCCAATTGTCAAAATTACCTTAGGTAGTTTTAGTCTTCAAAATTATTGGACAATTGTTATCCATCAAATACAGGCTTTTGGGGCGGGTGAAGGATGTCAGCCCTTCTGTGTTTAACCTGTTTATCACATCAACCATCTCCATGAGCCCACCAGTCCGGGCTGCCGGGCCTAGGCTGCCCCAATGCACGCCAACCCGCTTCTAAATTTCGCCCATGCTGATCCAGGGCCCACACCCGCCGATTTGCGGGTCATCAATCCATCTTGCCACCGGGCGTCCAACCACTACAATTTAGATAAATATTTATGGATAAGTAGTTTGAACCGGTAGAAAAATAGGAAAATGGGTTGGGAAAAACAATAATGATTTGACTGATTTTACCGAGTAGTCATTTTCCAAAACTATTAAAATGTCGTCGCTTTCAAAATTAATTATGGCATCAATTTTTTAGGTAAAAAAATTAGATTGTTTATTATTTTTTTTCAAAATTTTCCGATAAAAATATATTCCTTTTAGGGTTCCGTATCTTTAAAAGGAAAACAGAAAATTAATAGTAATTATTATTTTAATGATTTCTTGGCTTTTTTTGTATTTAATTTAAACTTGTTATTTTAATTACAAAACCCAATTCATATAAAAATTAATTGTTATTTTTGAAGGTTAGAAACATAGTTGATTAAGGGTAAAAAGAGAAAATTTACAAAGATACAAATAAAAAAGGACTTGTTTTATCGAATTTGGGGTTACTTTTTATTACAATTTGCTAAACCAATAGGATTGGTTGGGGACGAGTCTCGAACTTTTTAAATAAAGAACTTTTGGGAGAAGCTGAAAACCTTTTTTTAGTTGCAAATAAACTTTTCTTTTGATACGACATGAAGGAAAAGAAAACCTTTCAGAGTCTCTTTTTAATCGTTTAAATTTGTTTTTTACATTGGTGAAATTTTTATAATTATTTTATTTGGCTTTTTATTATATATAAAATAAGTTTATTTTATCATAGATTATCTTTCTTTCTTTTTATAATAAAGTCAAACGCCATAAATATCATTGTTGGGTCCAAATATCAATAATATCTATGTTAGGAAATTAAGAATTACCTGAGAATTGAATGATTTATTCTGGAGAATAAAGGAATACCATTTAAAGGTTTTAAGAAATCGTTACGGGTTAACCACCGATAATCCCAGTGACTGGCAAAAGGAGAAGATTCCTATGTCAAAAGAAAAATGTAGAAAACTAAATTCAAAAAACCTTTTCATTTCAACGTTTTAAAACGGTGAGCTGATCCCAACCCTTTAAAAATCATATGTTTCCAAAAAGTTTGATCCTCCCGCAAAATTTGGAAAACATAAAACAAAAAAGTTTAAAATTGTTAGAAACGAAAAAGACCAAAGGAGTTGTTCTTTTGTATAAAGATACGATTGAACTTTCAGGAAAACCATTTTAAAGGTGGCGGAATATATAACCGAATTTTAATAGTTAATTTGGCCAGTGTAAATTAAATTGGGTGATTTAGTTTCAAATCTAACGTTATAAGAAATTTTTTATCTAGAAAATTATTTGAAAAAGAAGGTATTTTAGGTAATTATTGAATTAAAATATTTTTGAAGTAATAATAATTAAAACCAAAAAACACAAATTTTATTTTTTAAAATACACAAAATAATTCTAGAGAGTAATGAGTTTATTTTTAGACTTATTCTGAGCGATTAAACCTGGAAAAAAAGTTTTTTATAAGGAAGATTTCTTTGTAAATACGTCAAGAAGAGATGTAATTTTTTTTTGGTTGCGTTTAATATTCGAAGTTCACTTGATAATACCTTTTTTACTTCCAATTTATATGTATTAAAAATTTTTATTCTTTATTTAAACTTTTTATTATAATAAATTTACATTCAAATTCTATTTAAACCTATTTTCCAATAGAAGAGGTAATTAAAAAAAAACCGTTCATTCAGTTATCTTCCATTATTTGAAGGTGTTTGGGATAACCTTTACCCATATATTTATATAGCTTTTACTGTAACTATTTTATAGTAAGTTTTTTTCGACTTATTACAAAAAGAGGTTGGCCGGACCTTTCGGAGGTTATTAAAAAAATACATTTTCATTAAAAGATGTTAATTTACTTATCTGAAACCAAACGAAGCCTTCCAGAGATAAGTTTGAACAAGAACAGACAGGCAAAAATTAAAAAAATGTTTCATTACGAATTTAAAGAATAAAGGAAGATCGCTTTTTACTTAGTTGCAAATTTGCCTGACGTGCATAAAAATTGTAATCGTGTCCGGAACATAGTTTGACAAAGTTAAGACGCCCAAAGTTTTAACCACTTTCGTAACTGGGGACTTGACTTTTCAAAAGAGAAAGATGAAATTTAAAACATTTTTTCTTTCCATTTTTTTTAAGTAGATTGATTGAAGTTCCACCGGTTTTTATCCAGCCCAAAAATTGGGAAAGAGATAACATTACGTTTTTAGTTTATAGAGTACCGAGCTTGGTTGAAAGTTCCACGGACTTGGTCCGGTCAGAGGCTGTATTTTTTTACATAACTATCCGTCAAAAGGGAACGTCGACTTGATGCTTAGCTTAACTAAAATTATATACGCAACAAAGCCCCAAATTATTCTAAAACAGCCATTGTTTGGATTACTGAAGATTGATATAAAGAAATATTAATACAAAACAATAAAACTGTATCATTATAGTATATATCATAAAACACAGTTAAAACAAAGGTAGTTCCAAATATAACCCTTTTTTACACCAATGTTTGAAAACACCAAAACAAAAGGTAAGTTCATTCACCCAGAAAGCGGATCTATTTCAGAACGCCCAACCGCGCAGGGAATTTATAATTCCGGGCGTCAGAAAAACCCAGGTGCACGGCCCGATCAGTTCAGCAATTTTCCTGGAATCGGATCAGCAGTATTCCGTAACCAAGTAGAAAAACAATGAAAAATTTTTAATAAATCTCCAAGGAATTTTACTGACCAATTCGGTTTCTAAATCGAGGAACGAGGAGAGAGAGAGCTAGAGTTTAAAGAAATAAAAATACGCCAATTTTGCATTTTTATTTTAAACATTTCATTTTAATTTAATAAAGGAGTAATTTTAGTTTTTATTAAATATAAGTTAGGTTTTATTTAAGAATGGGTCCCTTTTCTTTAGTCAAAACAGGTTATTATTAAGATCAATTATCTTAGTGTTTTGTTATTAAAAGTATGTTTCCGCCACAGCCCCGTATTAGAAAATGGTAGTATATGGTCAAAAAACTACCTATTGGTAAAATAATCCAGTAGGGACCTTAATTGGCCTTATGACGATGATTACGTTTTATTTTTAAAATTACCTTTTAAATATTCATTTAACCTTACATTATTTTTACTCCATTATAATTTCACGTATTATTTAATGATTTTCATAAAAAATAAAATTATTTTGGAACGAATAGTTAAAACGTATGCATATTTAATTAATTTTATACCAACCTTCAATTTAATGGATTTTATTCCAAACATCTATGTTTCAAGAAATTAAATTTAATGGTTAAGATATCCAACTTCAACTGAGAACGTGTTTTGTTTTATCTTCAAAATTTTTTGTTTTTTACGTTGATATGTATATTGAATGTCAAGTCAATAACTTTAGGATATATTGGCCTTATATTACGATAAATGACCGACTTTTTTATTAATCCCATATTTTATATTAAATAGAGAAGATGTACAAAATGTTTTTTTTACTATATGGATAGTGGTTTGGTAAGTATGTTTGTTATTCGGTCTAGATCTTTGTAAGAAAAACAAATAAGACCGTTATAACTCAACAAAAATATAGAAAAATTTCGTTTGGGCCAGTATTTTTAAAAAAACCAATAGGGTTTCGTTATTATTTTTTAAATAAAACAAAGGGCTTCATTTAGGATAGACCCCATTTTGAAGAACAAAAACATGTACAAAATAATAACCCAACATTTAATTAAAACAATAATCTATATAAATTAATTAAAATTGATTTTTTCTGATTATTGTTATATAAACTTCTAATTCATTTTGACATTTGACATTAAAAAATAAGTTTCAAAAATAATGGATACGAAAATGCCTTTAACTTTACAACCGTTAATTGGTCAGTTGGGTGTCATCGTAAACCGATAAAGATCTGAGGGTTTCCTAGGGTTAATTTCTCACACTTTGTATATCAATTAACATACCAATCAAACCACAAAAGGAAAAATAAGAAGAGAATAATTCCATTTTTAAAAAAAATACAGATATTATTTAATTTTATTCACAAGTTCCAAGAATTATATTGTTAAAGGATTTTAAACACGTTTTCCTGAAAATATTAAGGGAATTTTTAAAATTATTTTTAAGGCGTATAATTATATAATAGCCTAGCTTATTCCAAACGGCATAAAATGGGGCTAAAATTTCTTTCACAATTCACCGTCTGTACGTGAATTGGTTGTAATCGTCCCCAAAATAGTTTTCAACAAGTTATTCAGACGCTCAAAGTTTTTAAACTTGCTTACCGAGCTGTTAAAACCAGACTTGACTCTAATTCGGATGAGAGCACCGAAAAATTGCGAATTTTACAGAATAGGAAATGCAATATTTAACTTGGATAAAAAAGGTTAAAACTACTAAATATTAACTCAACACGGTACCCTCATTTTGACCAGCGTGGTGGACCCCAAATAGAGGAGGCGGTGTATTAGGGAGGTCGGGCCCAGCAGTGGCTTTTACACAGGCTTAATGATGATGATGAACTGCAATATTTTATCTTTTAAATTTACGATACAAAACAATGACACTTATCTATTGATAAAATATTTTGAGAAATCCAACAATAATAATTTAACTTTAAAAAAATTACTTAGCTGAATAATGTTCATGTAAGTAGGTTTAAATTTAACACATTTATTTATTCAGTGTAATTATTTTGGCCGGATTTAAATCGATTGTTATTGCTATTCTTTTACCTGATTTGGATGGCGGTTGAATTTTAAAATAGCTTGAATTGAAAAACGGTATTATTATTTTTGGGAAACATTAATTTAATCGGGGATATATGTACGGTAAACGTTTATCGGAGGACGACCCTGACGCCACACCCAAGGAAAACCTAAAAGACCGCTGGTATTACGAAATGAAAGAAAATATCGATTTGTTAATAAATTATAAAACTTTTATTGTTTTGATCTCAGATTCTCATATAGTAACAACCAATTATTTGAGTTCGTTTTCAATTATTATTATCAGGTTTAAGATTATTTTAAACCAAAAAGGAATAGTACAACGAAAACAGAAAAAAAATTTCAAAAATTTTATGGTTATAAACCATACTGTAGTTAGGTTGCAATTTGGGTTTGTTTCCCATCTAAAGACACTTATTAACTTTTTGAAACGCTAGGGAAATTAAGTTTTACTGCTGAAATAAGTTCTAAAATTTCTTTCAAATTTATAGTTATTATTGTGAAAAAAATACATTTCCGTTCCTGAGTACATGTTTTTACTTTACTAAGAATTTGTATATAATTTTTAATTATCTCCATAATTAAAAAAAAGAACGTTTAATCCTTTCAATTGGATTTTCATAACCGGGTGGGACTTTTAAAAATTAATATTTTGCTATTTTTATGATTAGTTTTCTTTTTTTATTAACGGAAAGAAATTTGTTCGGCAATTATTACCAGACACTTTGAAATTTGTTAAGGTTCATTTTTACTGGAAATTTTCCAAGGTTTTAATAAAGAAGTATGGGTTTTATAAAAACTTTCGTTTTTTCAATACCCAAAAGGAAATAAAACTTTTGGTTATGTCAGTAAGCCGTCGGACTTATGAAATGTGATCAGAGGATAATATCAACCACATGTGGCTCATGAGAAAGCTTTTTTTTATTCATCACAAAGAATTTTTTTTGCTTTGGGTGAAAACGTTTTAGAGAGCCCTCGGACTGGAAAGCGTTTTTTACAAACCAAGGGTAAGTAATTTAATTCGCTTTTATTAGATTAAGGTAATATTATATTCTATACGCAAATGTGATATTTTTTTATTTTATTACGCCACTTTTCCATCTACTTCATGCATTTGTTTAGTAAGTTTCCACCTTTGTGTAAACGCCTCGGAAAAACCGGTGTTTTTGTTAAACCCATTATCAAGGAAACAAACTTCAAAATCCACGGTTGGAAATCCAAGAAGTTTTAATAATTAACCTTTATTAACAACAAAGCCATGCCATTTTTTGTTAAGGGTTAATGCCTACCATTTGAGTTTGGTACTACTGAAATAGTTTTCAAAAATTTATACATTGTTTTTAATTTAAACTGATTTGTTAAAATCCAATTTTTAAAGTTAGCAGAATCTAAGAAAAAAGCAGTAGTGGAATGGTTTTATGAACGGTTCCACCAAGGACCGCTTAAATTAAGATGATTTTCCGTTGTCAACTTTGTCAATAACACTTTTTGCTATAGATAAACCATAGGTTTTTAGGGGTTTTTCTTACGGGTCGTTTACGTATATTATTTGGTGCTTTCACAAGATGTCTGTATAATACTATACTACTATACTGGTTTTCTGCTTGGTTAGGGCCAAATCATCCGATCAGGTTGATTTGGCCAATTGTCTGAAAATAAAATGATCCATGGGATAGGATCAAACTTCCCAATTTGTTAAATTCACCCTTGACATTTGTTGGGGGATTTAAGCAAAATTCCTTGAGGGGAAAGTGGGGGCAGAAAGGGTTTATATCGACTAATTTGGAAGTGTAGTCATTTAAAACCGCTTCCAACCGTGGGCCGAAATCAATCACGGCCATTGTTTTAAGACAACACCAATCTGCTTAGACTTTTAAGTTTTATTAAAACATTAACCAATTTTTAATTAAAAAAATTCCTTTATTGATTGCGACCTTAAAAGGGGCAAAAAAGGAATCTTTAGGAACCTTTGTCGATTTGTCGGTCTTGTTTAAGAACGTTAATTATTTTTAATTAGGTGGACGTAGCAAATTTAAAATTATAGTTAGTAGTCCCTCGAGTAAAAACGATCTGAATCAAAATGATAAGAAAGTTTGTAAAAATTAGATCCCCAGAAACTAAAAACTATTTGCCTGAAAGTCAACATTTTTTATTTTCAGTAATTTGGCCTTTACTTCTATTTCCTTTGCTATTAACCAAATTCTTATTTTAGCTGGAAGAATTTAATTTATTTCATTTTTTACAAATATTAACTTAAAAGAGTGGCCAGAAACATAAAAATAAGAAATAATATTTTCAAAACATAAAAATTCAAAAAAGGGAGTAAAGTTTAAAATCCTTCATATATTTATGCAAAAAATATACAATAAAAAGTATATATCAGTCTATATAAAACTAAAATAAAGTAATATTGACAGGTTTGGAAAAAATGCATTAATAAAAAGTAAAAGAGAAAATATACAAAGACACTCAATTTTTTTATCCACATAGGGTTGGTAGCAGACGTGACTCGCATCCTTTTTAAATAAAGGACTTATGGGACGGAGTGGGACAACTTTTCAGTTGCAAATAACTTTTCTTTGATACAGCATGAGTGAAAAAGTTAATGAATCCTCTGTGAGTCTCGTCTTATATCTAAATCGAATTTATATTCTATTCTAAGGTAATTTCTATTAAATATAATATAAATATAATATATGTGTCGAAAGATCTTCCAGAAATCGGCCTAAACGAAATCTAGGGGGCTCTTGAGCAACTTCAAAATGGAAAAAGCCCCGGGAGAGGACGGAGCTAAGAGTTTCGGGTTGGGTAAACCGGTGCCGAAAGACCTGTCGTTCATTGAACTCTGCCCTTTCTCCGGGAGAACTCCTGAGGCACCGGCAAAAGAGGTTTGGTTGTATTGTCTTCAAAATCGCCATCGCTCCTGAAACCGGTCCTATGTTGTTTTCGAGGGCCCCGAATCAAAGGCAGGCCTCGGAGAAGGCCGGGCTTCCCGAGGGGTTCCATCTGACCACATTCCACACAGTGAGGCAGGTTAACAGAAGAACGGGATTTAACCAGCCCCGTGCAGGATTTGTGGACCATGAGAAGGCTTTTTGACCCATCGAGACCCGGTCTTTCCTCGAGTCCTAAGCGGTGCCAAAATTTGGGATATATCAAGAGCTGAGATGTTGGTATAACGCCGCCACTATGTTCGTCGTACCCAAAGTGGGCGGACTGAGTCTATCCCCGCACCGGCGGGTGAAACAAGGAGACGTCATGTCTCCGAAATTGTTCTGCTGCGCTGGAGGACACGTTCAGGACGCTCAACTGGGAAGGGACACGGGGATGAATGTGAATGGCGAGTACATCCACATCTGCAAGGCCCGATATCACCGGTTGAGGACCGGGCCAAGGACCCGCAGAAAATGGGCGCCTTGCTGAGTCTTCTGTACGCATCGGTTTGATGAACTAGGGTAAAAACCAAGGTGATGTTCAACGCGCACGTTGATCCGGGGACCGATCAACTGATGGCACCCCTCGAAGTGGTTTCGGAGCATTTACCCAGGGCAAACGCCTGAACCAGGGGTAGAAACAACTTTGAAAGGCCAACAGAAGGATTAGTTTGGGAAGCCATGGGCTTCGTCGAGTTTTCCTCGTCACCCATCCCCAGTGCCCAAAATCGTAAGTCTTCGACGTGGCGTCCCACCTGGTTTGACCCACGGTGCCGAGACTTAATCGGCCTGACTGGTCCACAACCAAAGTCGCTCAGCGAGCTTGGGGGAGGGCTTGTTGAGTATCCTTGAAGGACCCGCATCAGGAATGATGTGATCCTCAGAACGAGAGTTACCGAAGCCCATCGGATTATAAGCCAAGGGCAGTGGGCCTGGTTTAAAAGCCGCGGAACTGACGACCGCCGGAGTTTGGGCTCACCGAGGCTCGGCAAACGTAGTTTAGGACGCCCTTGGCAAGATGGAGGATGAAATCTGCAAAATGGCCGGTGGTGGCGAGGGGAGGTCAAGTCCAGTGGACCTAAAAAAGGGATGATGATGATGATGATAATATGTTCTTTTTAAATAGTCCAGTATTATCATTTAAGTCCATTATCCGGATATCTAGGGGAGATCAAGAGTTAAGGGCCGAGAAGAAATTCCTTTAAGATTAAAGGAATATCAGTGAAGTTTTTTAAAAAATGTCACTGGTTGGGAGTATACAAAAAGACGAAAAATAAAATATAAATAAATATTCACGGTAATACGGAGGCCATTGGAAATTTGTTAGGGCAATACTGGGCAGGAATCAGTGGTTTGATTGATAAAGCACATGGTTGCATATCTGACTTCGCAACCAGCAGGACTTCAGGAATGTGTTCTTTTATCCTTGTTATAATGCAAGGCTTGCATTGGCGTAAGAGAGGACCAATTCCAAAAATCGTTTTGTACACTTACTGGATCTTGGAGGGATATTATACTACACGGTAAAATCTTTCCTGATCTTCTTTGGGGCTTGAAAAAAATTTTGATAAAGTTTATAAGATATTAAATTTGCCGGACCCTATTGGCAGGCAGAACATGAGGCACCTGCTCGGATTTGGGTTGGCTAATTTCGGTCCCGTGACGCGGGTTTATCCGGAGCTTGTTCTCCCCAAAATTTATTTGAATTCGGAACCTTAAGCAGCTGGGTTCCTCGTCAAGGTCCCTTTGTGTTTCTTATGACAGGCATCAGTGCCTAACTGTGGGTGGCAATAAAGGGCCCTGTCAAGATATTTATTTGTATGGGTTTCCTCCCATATGTTAATGGTTTGTTGTTATTAGAAATTATATTCAAATCTACTTCCAGAAAGGCCCAGAATTACAAGTTTTTTTTCAAGGTAAATTTAATTTTGAATAGAGTTGAGGTAGTCAAGAAAGGCCTTTGTTCTTATACTGGTAACGGGTAAAGGGCATTTCCCATATCTATTATCGGCCCAATCCACACCCCATTCACTTGTATGAGAATTCATCATTATACTAGGTAGCCGGGATGTTAGGCGTTTTAATTGATATTCTATTGGCCTTTATTTTTTAACTTTTCGTTATATTGAGATGCAGTTCCCAAAGGTATGCAAGTAACAAGGACTGACATCGTAACCAACTAAATATTTGGGTGAGCGGTGTTTGTTCACCAAAAGGTTTGTGTTGATGAATCAATCTTGGCTAACGATGAGCATTAAGTTTATGTATTTTTGGCAACCCATACAGTTTTGGGGATTGGAACGAAGGTTTTATTGAAATTGTCTTGGATTTTATATATTGGAGATTTTTCGACTAAATCACTTGTTGTTTTAACCTGTTTATATGTATTAAGGTAGTTGTTTTTATTGGACTGTAATTAGAAGATAAACTAATTTTTTTTTTAATTCCGGGTAGTATTACGAAAACAAAAAAAGTATTAAAATGTTATTTTCTTAATATTAAAATAAATAATATTTTTTTAATCACTACAATTGTTGTGCAAATAATCATAAAGTCAATATAATGTCAATGCGATAATTTTGACATTTTTGTATAAATATTTAATACATGTGTTTATAAATAAATAAAATGTAAAATAATATTTCTTGCGTTGTATCTTTTAAGCAGTAAGAACTAATTTATTAAATATCAGGCATAAACAACTGGGTTAAGTATGGTTCCATTTAAAATAATTAAAATAAAATTTCATAATTACAAAAAAAATTCATTTTAGAGAAAAAGCACCTTCGGTTTCAAATTGAATTGTTAGTTATTCCGCAAACTTGTCCCTTTTCTGCAAAAGACAAAATTGAAGCTTTGTTCCATTACGAACCTATTTTAAAAGGCAAGGCAAATTTAAAAAAAAAATAACTTAAACTAAGATTTCGAAACCCACCCGGGAATGATCGTTTATATTGGGCACTGGCTGCAACTTTAAGTTCGGTGCTTGCCTTAGCTTAATTAAAAGATATTTATATAACTTTAGTGTACCTTGGTTTTATTAAAAAAGGACATTGGGGTTTAAGATTTACCCATATTTGTTTTGCAGGAAAAATTGGCCAATGCGAATTAAAGATTAATTAATCCAAACACCGATTTTCACACATAAAATTCCAAATTAAATAAATTTAGTAGACTTTTTCAAAAGAAAGAAAGGGCTATTATGAATATAAACTATTATTGATAACTATTATCCCTCAGGAAATCCTATTCCTTTTATAACGTTAATGGGGAAATTTTTGAAGGTTACATTTTCACCGAATATTCTCCGTTCATTTCATTAATTTCTTCAATATATCAAGTTTTAGGGATAGCTTTTTCTCGTTTTTAATAGTAACAATTTTTTAAAAGTTTTCTTTTTAAATATTAAACCACTTAGCTTGAGGCCGGGACTTCCGGAGGTAAAAAATATTTTTTTTTTTATTAATAATAGTTACTTCCATCTACAACAAAATGGCACTCCTTTTTAGATTAGCCAGAAAACCAGATTTAAGGAAAATTTAAAAAATTGAAATGGTATTATGGTTATATCAAAATAAAGTCATTTATTATGTTAAAAATTTTACGTAAATATATTTAATTAGGACTTGACCCATTTTGAATAATTATAAAAATTAGAAAAATTAAAATATTTTCGCATATTGATCGCAAAAGTTCCAACGCAGTTTTCAAAAAAAAAGAGATATTAATTGGCCAGGTTTAGAACCGTGCCAGTTGAAACCCAATGCTAGGTTTGAATTTGCATTTTTTTTTATTTTCATTTCACCATCAAATTGGTTAAATGTCTTGCAAGACCAATGCTCAATTAATAAAAATACGCAAAAAGAAATTATTTAATTAACAGCCGTTATTGGGATTTGAATGATTGATCTAATGAAATATTATATATTAAACGAACAACAAAACTGTATTTCATTATATATAAATATTAGTTATCAAACCTTAAACAAAGGTTTGGATATAATTTATTATTTAATTGAATAAACTGAAATCCAAAAAGGTTCATTTGTTCAAGAAAGGATCTATTTAGAGCTTATTAGCATTAAGTTACCAGGATTGTTCTGATACTTGTAGGGATAATAACGGGCATCAGGAGCAATCACGGGTGCATACCGATAAGTTCCGGGTTATTTTAACTGGTAAATGAATAACAGTCCGGCTTTCAAATTCAAGAAAAATAATGAAATTTTTTTGAGTCCCCACAGGAATTTTTCCCACCCCTGGCTTCCAATCAACTATGCCCCAACCCCTGGCTTGAGCCCTTCAAGAATAAGTTTGATAATACAAATTTATTACAAAGTAGTTCGGAGTTAAAGGAAAATACTTTTATCATCGTATTCTACTTTTTATAGAATCGTTCTTCTTTCATGGTATGTAAAAATCATTTTGAAAATTATCAGTGGATGTGAAGTTAATGACTTTTGTTTTGGTAACTGCATCATCGAGCAAGAAAATTTCAAAGCAGATTTAAAACCAACTTGCTTTAAAAGTCCTTCATATTTTTAGTTTGTCGTTCACTGGCTTATTAGTTAATTGGGCAAGGAACCTTTACCCCGCCTGCGAGGCAATCAGGGACAACGTTCCGAAACTACGGCAATGGGGTTATTTATTTGGAAGTTAATGGTCATCGAGGTCAATATCAATTTATCTTGGCAAACTTAACCCGTATCAAAAACACAAATTAAAGAATTAAAAAAAAACTTACATTTCACTTCACATTTTGAATTATTACTGCTATAATAAATAACGTTTAGTCTAAAAACGATTTCCATTGATAAAGCCTGAATATCTTTTAAAAAAAAAACATTTTAGGGAAATATTTGATTATAATTTGGTTTAAAGAGAAAGCCGGTTTTAAGAAAAAAAATTCCCAAGTTTTATACTTAAAAATTATGATTAATCACTTATAGGCTAATATGATGCCAATCATTTTAGTTGACGATTAAAGAAGCTGTAAAATGATGAATGATCTTTACATTTTTATTTAAACATTTATCAACTATACTTAAATCTTAGCCTTTTCACGAATCGACAATTAATTTAACCGAAGTTTAGTTATCAAATTACATTTGAGAATTTGTTTTGTTATTTTATTTCGATTATTCATTTGGTTTCTCGATACGATTATGATTCAATTGTTTCTATATATATTAAGAGACTTTTATAAAAATATATATTACTAACAATTTTATGAATTCGTTATATTTTATAAGTAACAATGAGATGTTTACAAAATGTTTTTTTTTACAATGATACGTACAGTTGCTATTAATAAAAAAGGTTGTTATTCCACGCCTAGAACTTGAAAGATACTTTCCTAAATGTTGGTGCAAAAATAAAAAATATGAAATTTCAAGGCTATGCACTGAAGTATAAAATCAAACAAAACCAATTTATTCTGCTATACAAATTATTGAAAATTTTGCCATTGTATCGAATAATATAAATGAAGCCCTCTTTTATAGAAAACTTAAGTGCCACGTAAATGTATTATAAACGACTGAACATATCACTGGTTTTTAAATGTCTTTTGAACCACTGAAACCTAGGTAAAAAACATTCGGAGGCTCATCAGACGCCACGGTTTTTAATTTAACACCAACATAAAATAATAACCGTTACCGTACTATATTGCATAAATAATCTGTACATCATCAGACCGGAGTTCACCGCTGACCTGGTCCTCCCGTAAAGACCCTCCTATAGAGGGGTTTTTGGACCTGTATCCATCACCCGCTGGTCCAATGCAGGTTGCGGTAACTGACTTTACGCCCATCCGACGGCCGGATGATCTCATTTTTTCGGAAATATTGGGTGATCGGCCCTTGGGCAACTAACCAATTAGGAAACAACAACGATTTAGACGAGACTTTAACTGATAGATAGCTGATGCAATAAGGAGTAACCTAGGTTACCTATGGTACCTAATTATTATTACTATACGCTATATTACCACGCAGACGAAGTCGCGGTCAACTGCTAATAACATAATAAACTCAAATGTTTTGTTAATATAAAAATTATTGCCACAGTCGAACAATAAAGGCAAAAGTAGAACAGCACAATGACATTACAATGAATTTTTCAGTAAATGGGATTGTTAAGTGCACGTGACGCCAGCGTTTATGACGGATAAATTAACACGTTGTTTGAATTTTTTACAAATACTCGTATTCATACGGGTTAACAATAAATTATCGTCATTAACACCACCCACGTTGTTCCGTTATAATTTTGAAAATAGATAAATTATTTTCGTATGAATTTAATAATGGAAAGTGCCTTTTTGTTTATATTTGGGTAAAATTCAAAGGAAAAGTCAATACAAGCATGTTTACTTTGTACCATAAAAAGGAAAGTAGAGAAGAAGAATGACGAATAGATTTTAAAGTACCTGCTAATAATAAAAAATATGTGATGAATGTTACATCTCGATTATTACAACTGTTAATTGATTGTTTTGATAGTTTTTCGATATTCGATATGCTTCTGGCATATTGGCTTAAAGCCTTTTCTTAGCAAAACAATTTTAATTAAAGTATGGTTTAAATTTTTTTTTGTAAGATAAAAAGGCTTTTTTACTAAATATTAACATTTTACTAGGTTAATTGAACTTTTAGTTAGGTTGCGCTAAATAGCGGAATTGTATTTTAATTTTTATATTATGATGTGTATATATATAAATAAAAATGTAAAAGATTTGAAAATATGGGACAAATATGAATATTTGTAAAAAACAGTAACTAAAATTTATTAACCAAAATTATTTTAGTAACTTTTGTTTTTCAACATCTTTTTGTTATATTTATATTAAAATAGTTACTGAGTTATTAAATTAACACAACAAATTTAATAAAACTAAATATTTGTAGACCCATTTGGGTCTAAAAACCACCATCCTGGGTTTTTAAACAAGAATAAATCACATGTCTCAAAGCTGGTTATTCCCAGGAGAAATGGTTAAATGTTTCACTTTAATAGTATTTATTGGATCTGGATTTTGTTGAAAGCGAATTTATAAAATAGATTTCTATAGATAAATAATCATTGCTTTTTGCACTTTAAAATAAACCTTTGCAAAGCTTGTAAAATTTTACAAAATACGGAAAATCAAACGTATTTGCTTTATATCTGCTTTAATGTTTGAAGCTATAAAGTACATTTTTTTATTTGATAAATTTAGTTAATACATTACAAGGTAGAAAAAAATAATAAGGGATAATTAAAAATATGGAATCCTATAGTATAAACATACATATGTATATGAGTGCAGTAAACATTGCATTAAACCAAAAATCCTGTAACTGAAATATAAAAATTATGTAATAATAATATAATTTTTATAAGACAGATATTAAAACTATTGTCTATTTATAAATATGAAATTATACAGATATTTTTAAATTACGAACAAATAAACCATAAGTATTACTATGTGTTATAAAAGTAAGAAGCCAATTTAATTAAGATAGACTAGCAAATGCATACACTAACATCTTCAGCCCTTTGATTTTTTCTATTGGACACACCCTAATACACCCTTTCCTATTAGGGGATTTGGGACCTTATCCACCCCGCTTGTCCAATGTGGTTGGTTCTGACTTTACATTGCTTATCCGACGCCGGATCATCTTATATTAAACATTTGGGTGATTGGTCCCAAATTGCCCTAACCAATTAGGAGATAACAATGAAATATTTGTTGAGTCCCCGCAGGATTCAAACCCCACGACTTGTTTTAAAACACACGCCGATACAACTAGGTTACGGAGGGTCATGCACATGCATTAAGGCAGTTGTTAATTAAAGTTTCCTCAAGTTGATAAAATTAAGGAATCAGAACAATTTAGTTTTGAGCTAATTAACAATTTTCTATGGTTAAATTATTGAGCAAGTTTGATTAAATTTTTTTATCAACCCAGTATCATTTGGAATAACAAAACTATTTTTATTTATTAAACTTAAACTAATGTTGATCTTTTACTTAGATATTGACTTTGGTAACAGGTATCAAAATAAATGAGAAGTATTGACATTTGCCCCCACGCTGCAATCTAAAGTACCGGCAAATTTAAGAGGGTACGTAAAAAATTATTTATTGAAGACGTGAATTGTTTCAATATTTGTACTTCAATTAAATTATTTTTGTATTCTTTAATAGATGGAAAAAATACTATACATGATATATAAAATAACCAACCTTCCTCAAGGACGAGGTAATTAATTCGGAGCATGTGTCTTTTTTATATCGTTGCTCTGCTCCCAGTGGTCCAATTTTGTTCTGGTAGTTTTTAACTGGTAGGTTTTAGCTACCATTTGGTCCATTTTTTTCATAATTTTGGGATTAGTCGTTTAATAGATATTCAAAAATTAATAAGCGTCAAAGTCGTCAATACAGCGTCAAAAATCACCACTACATGCAGACAATGCCTCATTCATACGAGTAAGACTAAAATTACATGCAATTGTTCTACAATAAAGTTTCCGTATATATCCTGTTTTAAGAACAACTCAAAATAAGATTTTAATTAACCATTTTTTTAAAAATGTTTAATTACCAAAACAAAGCTCATTTAATGGGTTATAGTGTAAAATTAAAAAAGTTTAGCATTTTAAAAACCCTTTCATCTTAAAGATAAACGGTTCCATAGACAACATTTTGAATTAATGAATACCTTTATAGATATGGAGATTTAAAAGGCGGCAACTAGCAGGGCATTTACCCGCAGGGAGCAGGTTACCAATTATATTGCAAAATGGCTTATACCTGTTGGAAGTCGGGTCATATTTTTTTGTTAAAATTTCACTTGTCGAGGGTAACTTAGGTCATAAGGAGAAATAAATATATTTTTGGTATAAAAGAGTTAGTACGGAACTTAAAATGTACGTAAAAAATAGAATTGCTGGAAGTAAGGAGAAGTTAATTAGCCGGTAATTGTGGAAGAAATTAAGGTTACTTTATTATTTGGGGCATTTGGAAAATTCTTTTTATCCATATATATACTTAATTAACGAACGCCATAAATATTTTTAAAGGCAACATTCCAATCCTGCCAACAAATTAAAAATTGAGGAATTTTATTATTAACGTATTCAGTAAATGTACCGCCTAGCAATGAAGGCATAGCGCTCATAATTATGGGCTTGTATTGTAAAGGTATTATAAACAACATCAGGGAATATTATTAAAAAAAAATAAGGCTATGGAAATGAAAAGGGATTGTTTTACGTACAAAAAAGTTTTTATAACGTAAGACATATTCAGAAGGAACCGCAAGTTCATGGACATTTTTTCCATATCTGATTAAATAATCTAGGAGTTCAATTTGATAATACAAATAATCGAAAACTAGGAAGAATATTTATTTTTAATCACGAAAGATAATAAATATGAGATTGAAGATAATCATAAAAGGGAATCTATTGGTTAATTAGGGACTTATTTTAAAAGGTTTTATTTATTTTCAAACAAGATAAAATTACCTTAAAAACACGCATTCTATCAGAAAAACTTTTACGATTCTCTTTTTTTCACTTTTATTTTTTCAAGATTTTGGTTAAAAAAACTTTTTAAAATGAAAACTGATTAAATTTCGCCTCTCCCGCAAATGTGGTCCTGTCACTAAAATTTTATTTTAGTTTAAATTCTTAACCATATTGGACATAGGAGATCCGTTTTAACTCACTGATCGCGATATCTCTGGTAAGATCGGCTAAAACGGGTTTTATAAAATTCCAAAAAGGGATTTGGATACAATTTTTCCTATATTTGAAAAATATTATGGGTTCAAAAATAAAAATGATTTTGGTAAAACATTTGGAAACCTAATAATAAATACTAGGAATAAGATAATTATGTTCTTTCCCCAAAAACTTAGGGCCCAAGAACGGTGAAACTTATGGGACAATGTATATTTTCACAAAAAATACCAGAAAAAAGTTCAGCTTTTATCTGTAAATAAATTTAAAAAGTTGTAAAGGAACGTTTGTGAAAGGAATTAATTGTTGTAATGACTACTTGATAGATAAACACCCTGGTAATGGAACTGTTGCTCCAGGCTAAAAAAAGAAATGTATGGTTTTATGTAAAAAGTTTTGTAAAATTCATTAAGGGGAAAAAAGAAAAAGTCCCGCTGGTTTTCCCGGTTCTTTCAGGTCAGAGGCTTCCATTTCCGAACCTGGTAGTAGATTATTTACAACTTAAGAAAGTGTAATCTTCCATATTGAATAAAGATATTTGACGGACTTTGACTTTGAATTACTACTTTAAATTCCGAAAAAAGTAGTTTCTTATGTAAAGATAGTCCGTTAATACATCACAGTTTCAACAGCTCCCAGTAAACTGTTTAAATTTAATTTATGTACATTTTTTTGTAATATGCGTTATCCTCAAATACGTATATATTTTTATTCATTTAATTATTTTCAGATTAAGCCATTTCATTTAATTATTAGCAGTGAATGCAACAATATAACAAAATATTGCTTTCTTAAGCTCTGTCGTGGTTTTCCTAGTACTTCATTTTAATTATACAAAAGTTTATGTTTTTTTTTGTAACACAGCGGCCTACAGGCGCCACTTCCTCAACCCAAAAAATAGTAATTTGGTTTTAAAATATTTTATGCAAAAGTTGAAAAATTCATTAAATTAATCCCTGAAAATCGGTCACCTGTCAAAAATGGCTTCGATTTTATGCGAAAAACAAATATTTTGAACTTAATTTAAATTGGGTATATTTTTTTTGGAAATAATCTGTCGTTCAAGAAATGAGACTGATACTTACCAAGGGCCTTTTAGAAAACTTTTCTCATTTGTCACTCAAGTTCACAATTTTTGTGATAAAATGTAAAAACTCTTTTATATGGGAAGAATCAGAAGAAATTAAGAAAAATCTTTAAGCTGAAAGTGGTCTAGTGTAAAAACTTTTTTGCAATATTAAAATTCTATTTTTATTAGAACTTATTTTCTTACATTACTTTTATGTAATATTATTGTTTAATATTAAGAAATGAAACGAATATTAAAAAATATTTTTCCCAAGGATTTAAACAAAAGAGATAATTGTTCTTTTCAGATTATGCTTTTTATTGAAACCTAATTATGATTGAACGTAAATTATATTAATATTTATTAACCTTGAGATGGACAGTTTTAATATTATAAGAAACCTATAGGTTTTTTTATTAATGTATCTCTGCAACGAACATACATAGTCCTTAAAATTATAAAAGAAATAAAGTAGAAAGAAAGAATAATATTTATTTGGTACATAAAACAAAATACAAAAATATAATAAAAGAATGCCAAAATGGTTTTCACCCAGCGTAATTTCAACAAAATTAAAAACCCAGCAAATGCTTATTTTTTGCGGAAAACCCATTAAATGATAGATGACAATTTTTTATATCTAAGGCAGAGGATTGACCCAGTCACCCACTTTGGAACGACAGACATAGTCGCGGCGTTTCCAGATATCTCAGAGTGATTTTTTTTTTTTAAGGTACAATAGGCGAGATTTGGGCCCACCTGGATGGGAAGGGTGATCCTGACGCCCACAGACAAGGGGCAAACCAGTGGACGCCAACCGCCCTACCGGGAGACATAGGGTGGGTTTATTCTTTTACCCAAATTTGGCTACGGTGCCCTTTTAACCGGAACACAGTCGTGGTTTTCACCCTTCCTTTTGGGCAGAAATAGGCAACGAGGTGGTAACACCCAGACGGTTCCCCTGTAAAACAGAGGACCTGAATATAAACCAATCCATTTGGCACAGCTGTAAGGGCTTAAAGAAAGACCTGGTCTTTGATTGAGAAAGCCCTTATAGTCCCACAAGTGCCATGCACAGGGCGCTTAACTCATGTGTTTCATAACCTCACTGTTTAAATTGTTTTTCTGATTAAATTGTTTATAAACTTTCCATTTTTTGCAAGAATTAAAAAATAAACAAAAAAATGGGTAGGAAAATGGGTCCCCAACCTTAAAAATCTTAAAGGCGGGTTCGTGGCTCGAAACCCCTTTAAAGGCTAGGTTTCCAGGAAAATTAATTTCCAAAACCCTGGTTTTTTAACTTAATCCCAACGGTAAAAACAAAGAAATAATCCTTTTTATAATAAAAATCCAGGTTTAAATTTTCCCCCGTTCCCAAGGGAATTATATTGGGTTTAAAGGAATTTAAACAGGTTTTCCCAAAAAATTAAAATTTTTTTTTAAAATTTTTTTAAAAAATTTAATTTTTTAATTTTTAAAAAAATTTTTTTAAAAAAAAAAAATTTTTTTTTCCCCCAAAATTTTTTTTTTTTTTTTAAAATTTTTTCCCCCAAAAAAAAAAATTTTTTTAAAAAAGTTTAAATTTTTTCCTTTAAAAAAAAATTTTTTTTTTTGGTGAAAAAAAAATTTGGTTTGCCCAGGCCCGGGTATCCCGTCAAACGAACCAAAACCCCCCACATTTTGCCCTCAAACCTGCCATAAAGCGGGCGGCTTGCCCATACGCGTTCTCGGGTTTCTTTCCCCAGGTGGTTCCTAAGGGTGCTGGGCCCTCCTTCCAAAAACGCCCGGGGGGAAATTCCTCAGGGAAGGTACCGGCCACCCGGCACTTATAAAACAGTCGGTCCCGAAAAGGAACCTGCCGCGGGGTTATTCTTTCCTTTCTACCCATTTTAGAACCGGCTAAAAGGCCCTCCACCCTTTTTTGAACCCCGCTGGGTCCTTTTGCCAGCTCCATTTTGTAAGCAAAGTGCAACCGTCTCTGCCTCTTTTTCATTCCTCCTCTCCCTTGGCCTCCTCACCAAAACAAGACCGTGATTTCTGCTTCAGTGGGCAATAGCCGCAACAAGATGCACCCCTCGGGAGATGTCCCGGTGCCCCGGCTCACAGCGGATCTCAACCCTCTTAGTCCTTCTCCCGTACCTAACTCCCTTTGGGGATGTCGGCTCCACCGGTGCCCATGCGAACCTTTGGCCTTCTCTGGTCCTGGCTGCCGTGGCCAATAACTCGAAGAAAGGCGGTGGCAGAATCGATTTACAAAAATTCCTGCCACCAGGTGGGACAAAAGGTTCTTCGCGCCAGAAGTGACGTCGGCACCCTGAATTTAATCCGCTACCCATCGCAACCAAAAGGACGAGGCTGTTCATCACAAGGGGCCGCCCCCGATATTAGAATCACTGCTCTAAAGATGCCGGTTGGATATTATTGGCTTTTTATTGATCAATTGAAAGTTTAGACATTTTACCCGGCCGCGGGTCCACATTTTGCCCTCATCCCATTTCTACCGGGCCGTGGTTCTTCACACCCTTTACCGCCTTGTTCCAATCAGTAAACCGAGTTTCAAGCCCTTCCTGGAATGTGCCACCGACGATATAGAAAAGTGTTCGGTGGCTAGGTGGCGTACATATCTTCACACAACTTCAGGCTATTTCTGCCTTTGGTCGGTGATAACTTCAGACCAACTTTGACGCACAAGATATCCCTAAATTGGACTTTATGCGAACATAAGTCTTTCTCAATCTCGCAGTATCGGACATGGCTAATTATTCTCACTGTGATAGTGCTTCATAGCACAGGTGGCATTAGAAAGCCGCCTCTGCCTCAGTACCAACATGTGACGAAGCTGCATACTCATGATTTTATTCCTGTCCATTGATCTTAGCATCCACGCTTTCATGAGTTGTACCGCTTGATCTTTTGACTGCTTATGACTTGAAAGTCTTAACATTTTGTAGTGAGGCTGATTTTGCACCACCCAGGATGTTACAACTTATTGAAAGTTTTTTCATTATTGTAACTAATTTTCCCAGGTACCAACCGAGTTTGTGCATTAGCTTAAGTGAAAACGTCAGATATGAATAACAACTGTAGCACTTCCCAAGGAGACGTGATAACCTAACTGAAAGAATTGGATGCCATGTAAACTTCGGTATAATATCAGACTAAACGATGACACAGAAATTCACCTACCAAAGGACGTGTTGTCCATAAGGAATATTCTTATCTCTAGATCATGGCTTTTATTCTAAGAAATTGTATTTCGAGTTATTATAAATAGTCTTAGAAAATATTTACTTTACCTAGATCAAGTTTGCACCAAATACATATTCGTGATGGTTTCTATGATTAGATTTGCTTGCATACCTTATACATGAGTCTTTCATGTAATAAGTTAATTATTGAAGACCCCGAGTTACTCTTTAGACTGGTGACAAGCTATTTTCAACAGTTCAATTTAGGTGCCAATAGTTTAGAGTATCTTGAAAAAGCATACTGATTGACTTTTTCATCATGTTCATATTATTGCGTGCGAGACAGCAATTACTATAATCGAAAGAGAGCGCCAAGAAAATTAGGTTCTATATTTTGAATCCATTGAGTTAGCATCCCACATTCAATATGTTTATCCAAAATTATGAATGTTTAGATAAGTTTCCATAGAGAACTAGCATAAGTTGGTATACACAAACAAGTGGTAGGTCTAATTTGTATTTGTCATATGTCGCTCGAATCACGTTCATATTATGAAGAAGTCTAGTTTAAAATACACGCTCATTCAAGTTTATAATGTATATATTTAACGATTTTCAATAATACCACGATTATAATTCAATTTCCATTTGACTCTATTATCAATCACTGGAACTGCAATTTTATCAAATGGATTAGTTCAAATTACAGACTTTAGAATAATCTGATACTATAGATGTTATAGAAATATGAATGTTATGTACTGAAATTTCAATAGAGCTTATAATATTTCTTGTAACAAGAAATAGAAATATTAAATGTGAATTTGGTTTTACTTGCATTCAAAATTTTACAACTTAGAAGTTAATCTTTTATATTATAAGATATTGACTAAAGATTGAATCACGATTTTTGGAATAATTTCCTAGATGCATTAAAGTTGATCAATAACAAATAATAACAAGCTATGTAACATATAAGTATAAAGTGATTACGCATGAAATTTATATTTTATATTTTTAAAAAATTAGTAAATAAGTAATCCATAATTAGTTATCATCAATTATATACAATGTGCATTTGTCTAATAAGTATAGGACGATTGAATGTTTAAAATCCACAGGACTTAGGAATCCATAAAAGCTGTCATAATAAGAAATGCTTTTTACTGCTAAATTCATGCTTATTTTCATATTAAAATGGCCAAACTATATGTCATATTAGATCAAAATGAATTTGGGTATGTATATGGAACGTTTTTGAAATCGAGGGCAGGCAAATGACACTGTAGGATTATCGCCATGCATCCTAAGAACAGTTTCTTACAATTGCAGTTGTAGTAAATAAGATCAAATAAAATCCATGATGTGCAATTTTTGTACAATAATGAAACTACTTGTTGGAAATACGCTGTAATACTTTTAATGAACTATCGTTTACTAATGCATTATTAAATAGATTTAAATCTTATTGAATTTCAATAAAAAATACAAAACTTTTTTATTTGATATTGTAATAACGCATTACCAGTTAAACTTATCTTTAAAATCAAATACTTAAATTTCAATTAGATACCATTGTTAATTTTTATTTATAATAATTTCTTGTTTTTACACAAAACCGTATTCCTTAAAACTCAGATTAAAATTAAAAACGACCGTTAGAGAATTTAGAATAATGAATAAATGAAAGAATGTTAGGTAAAGGAAAGGAAAGAAGGAAAAAGTCAATGATTTACTGGTATCCTGAACAGTGGTAATGGCATGTGCTTTAGAAACCGGAGGTCGAGGTTCTAATCTGCCTGAACCCACAAATTTTAATTATTTTCCTAGTTGGTTAGCAATTGTGATCACCCAATAGTCGAAAAAATAAGATGATCTTCGTCGGATGTGCATGTAAAAGTCGTCCACCCCCAACCCATTGGACCAGCGTGTGTATAGGTCAAAACTAACACATAAGGAGCCTATGTCCAAAAGTGGTTTAACAGAGGCTCATTATGAACGAATTATGATTTTAAGATTAAATGGAGTAGTGTTAAAAAAAGTTTTTTCATTACCTTTAACACTTTCCGGCTTTTCATTTTTAATTTATAATTTAAAATTAACATACTACTTAATAACGTATGTTATAAAATTTCACAGTTGTATTTTCATCTTACCACAAAGTATGAGAAATTTTTGCATTATTATTTAACATTCTTGTGAAATTTAAATAAAGTAAAAAGCAATTGATAGACAATAACAGGATCTTAATATTTGTGTGAGCTTTATGTATTAAAATATTATAGTTGTCCTTAGAATTTATCCTTTTGAAAACATTAGCTGCATGAGCTTCTGGTTGCGTTACTGCAATTCAAAACTGAGATGTCGTATTTGCAGGTAAACTATTCTTCAAAATATCACTTTGTGACACAAGCATGCATCCTAAAAATTATGTAAAATATATCACCTCACTTCTTCACCGTCACCTATGTAGCTTTTCGTTCTAGTTGCATGAAATAAAATGGCAACGAAACGTTTTTACGATTGCACCTATAAATTTTTTCATCGATAGAAAATTATGTTAGAAAGTGCTTCGATTTATTTAATTCTTATACGAGTTATTAATTTTATATTTAAGAGTAGCTCTAATGATTCACGATGTAACTGCATTAGTAAGTTATAATTTTGTGTCTTTAGTTTTAAATTTTACAAATCTGCAGTGATACTCATAAATTCTGCAAAAACTGTATTCCAATTAGACGTTTTCGTAGTTAATTAAACATTTTTGCCCTATGCAGTGATACATGGGCAGTACAGAACATGCAATTTCATGGACAAAGACCTAAAATTAAGTGTTTTTTTTCAAAACAAAAATGTGCCTCTTACAAAGGCTAACTTATATCAAGTAATTATATCCAGAATATAATAACACAACTTACTTAACGAGAACTATACTTATATAGTTCCTTTATTTAGTATTTCCATTATTAAGCAACAACCATTTTAATCATACACTAGAAATCATTAAAAAATTGCTTGGTTTTTGTAGAGCACCGTTACGAGAGACTCCAGGCCTAGAAAATAAATCTTTATTAAAGCGCCTTCGAATAACTAAATAAGTTTATCGTATGAGTGTATTTAAATTCTGTTGTCTACTGACGATTCATAAAGTCTTACTCGAGTGGGTAAAACTGGGCGTTTTATTTCAAAAGGTTGTTGACCAATTGAACTGTCAGTGACATGTCTATAAGTTATAACCCATTGATACCCGTTTAACTAAGCGAGAACTAGTTAGGACTATTGTTTCCATTTAAAGTTTACTTAAGTTAACTTAAGTAAAAAAATACATTGGTTTAATTAAAAGCACACCAGCTTATATAATATCCTATTGAAGAGCCGGCTTATCCCGTATTCAAAGGTAATAAGGAGATTCCAAGGTAATAAATATAGCAATATATTTTATAGAAATTTATTTTGAATAATTTTCAAAAGTCCGCCATAAAATATTTCACTATTACATACATGATATTGTAAAAAAATATAGTATATTATTTTCTGCAATTTTGTTATATGAGTTTTATTCATGTATTAACAAAATACAAATATTTATTATTGATATATTATGATTACCATTTCTTCAATAAACAGACATTTTATTGACATTCATAGACACGGCATTGCTTTTGAAAATTAAATACGCATACATACTCAAGTTTTATTAATTTAGTTCTCTTTATGTAATGAAATATATATAGAATCATAATGACAGATTGGTCTTAAGTAAACCTTGCTCATATTAAACTGAAAATGATTCTTTTTGTAACGTGCTGCATTTTTCAAAAAGATGCCACGGTGTTTTAAGAGTCACAATTAAAATTGAATGTTACTTGGCACAACGCATATTAAAATATGAGGCATTCAAACTTAAACTCGAGGTGCGTACTACAGACAAGTAAAATGTAAACATGTAATAGATGTAGTATGTATAAGAAACACAAACATAACTAAGGGTGAAGCTAACGCAGTGTTAAATCATATTGAAAATGACAAATGAGTCACACGAAAACTTGGGGAGGACACTTTAGGTTATAGTTGTATTACATAATATGTACTCATAATGAACAAAATAAGTTATACTTAATAAAATCGAGTGTCAAACACATTCATCTTCTTTAATATTAAGCACGTTATCAACGAAGAAAAGTTTAATATGCCATTTTGCAGATTCAGAAGATAATAGCTCACAAAAAATTTGGTCATAAGACTCATAATTTATCTTCGTCATACTTATGACGTAAGACGTAGTACATTTTATAGAAAGACGATATTAAAATCAGTATCGCATGTGCTGATTTCTTAGCAAAACGCGAGTACTTAAGATTATATGTAATACTTCTCATATACCTTGATGCTGGTTTTATTATAAGTTAATCCTTTATGAGCCTTCTGCTAGGGTAGATACATGCAAATATAGAATTTACATATTGAAAATATAATAGAATCTTAACCTAAATGTTAGATATTATCATAAAAGTATATTATAAGGATAGAACGAAAACTGAAGACTATTTGGTAATATTTGTATATGGATCATTTAGTGTAATATTCAATTTATACTACCATACAATGTTTGGTTAGTTTTGGTCAGTCAGTTAATTATCAGAAAGAAATTTAAACAAATATTACGCAAACAGCATCAATGCAATCTGGATTATCTTAATTCGCAAAATAAAGTTCACATTGAAACAGAGCCAAACAAATCCTTAGCCTTATTATAGTTTTTAACTATCAGAAATTCTTACAATATCTTGAGGCATACAGTTTTTAAAAAGCAACCCACACAAATAAATATTTAAATAGTGGTTCTCATCACCATCCCTCGCAGTTAGCTACTTTCGGTAAATATTCGCTTTAGAGAGCATGGCGGTTCGGCGACAAGGTTCTTTTGATGTCTGAATTAGAGAACTTAAAGCTGGTGCTGCGTGAGAACGAACTCCAATTCAACGTCTACGTCGCAGTCACCGTGTGAAGCTAGTCACAGTAGAAAGAGTGCATGCCGTCCTGAATTACATCAGAGAAGAAACTGATAAAAAGGTCACATCTTAAAAGCTTCTATTTAAACATATTATAAGCCGCCGAAGAAGATTGGTCAATTATTGCTATCCACCAAATGTAAAATTCCTCTACAGGTACCAGGTGTATACAAACTATACTGTGACTGTGGTGTCTCTTACGTAAGACAAACAAAAAGACCTAAGAACCAGAGACAAAGAACATATCTGAAGAAATCTTTAGTTTGTGACCACAACCAAATCGTTATATCAGATTTGATAAACTAAAATTACCTGCAAAAGAACATCGAATTATACCAATGATGACTCGCAAAAAATATAAAATAAAACTATTCATATTATAATAGAAAGGATGGTTGGTCTTTTGCCACCTGCTGGGGATCCAATAATTTTGAAAATTGAACCCAGGTATATAAAAACATAAGTACTTTTCAATACTTTCTAATGTTTACGCAAATACTACACATAATTTTACAAGAGACTTTACGGATTTTGTCGCGTTTAATTTTGTTTATAATTTTCCCGACGTTTCAGACACTTTAAACGATCCATAACATGGATTCTGTATGTATTTTTATCATTTAATTGAATAACTTACTCACGATTGCTTTTTTCAGCACTATTTCAATTATAACTAGTAATCGTTGTAATAAATTTGTGCTTAGGCATGGGCATCCTTACCACGGCTCCAGGTCGCAAAATAAATAAAATCTTTTTCAAAAGCATTTGAATTAAAAAAGATTTATTCTGATGGGTAATTAACAGGGCGTTTTATTCAAGAGGTTGTTGGTAGATTGATCTATCAGTGGCATGTCTGTGAGTTAAACTGTCAGCGATATGCGATCACCATGTACGGTATTACGGCGGTGCTTATTTCTGCCTCGAGGCAATTGTGTGAAAAAATTACAATATTCCCGTTCAAAGAGATCGATAGTCAGCGTATAAACTGACAACATACGTCTATTTTCCGTCAGGTGGCCCGACTGGTCCCTGCCTCCTTTGGCAATAAAAATAACCGTTTATACGCTAAGACATATGTACGATACATAAACGCAACAAGATCAGCTTCAAGTTTTGTAAAGATCTAAGGTAGTTTTAAGAAGTTTATTCTACAAAGATTAAGGTACAGTCTTAAGAAAATATCTCGGTGATAAATTATCAATAAAATACTCAACGATTGATGTCATTTTATGGTTTTAATAATTATCATAGTTCTATATGTAATTTTATACTGCTATATAAAAGATGACGTCGTGTAACGTCGCTTTAGGGTTTAATTGTAAATATTAAAATCCGGCTATAATTAACTTTCATATTTTGTAAGAATTGTTTTCAAAGCCATTCAGAAATTGACTAGTACTATACTATTTTCATAGTATCCTGTATGCTAGTTAGTAACATATGTATCTTAAAACTTCTGAAGCGGTAACTGAAGTAAATATTTTTATATCGTTTTTTTTAATAGCTGTAAATAGAAAAAAACATCTTAAGCACCCAATGGTTGACTGGCATAGAATTCCTTGGCATTAATTCCGCTATTATACTGTTTTTGTACAAGAAGTGTAAATAAATATAGAAAGAAAAAATACAAATCCTTTCTGTATGCAATAAATGTTAGGGATAATACAAGTTTAAGGAGAAAAAAGGTGTACATAATATATCGAATACGTAGGTTAAAATATTTTTATACTTTTCTTAACTAAATAAATACTTTGAACCAGTTACTGACGGGTCTCAGTCCAAGGGGACAAAACTTTACTATTCTTTTTAGATGGTAACAAGTCTTCTTTGATACGATTTCGAAAAGAAACTTCTTCGTAAACAAGCGAGTTGTTTGAAATCTTCAGTTTTCTTTTTAGCATAAACGTGTAAATTGAAATTGTCACAACATAACACACAAAACAAAATATATTAACGGATTTGTTCTTAGATATGAATACATGGAAAATCTGAAATGTTTTCTAAATAAACAATATTTGAATAGATTGTGATACGTTTGCTTGATAGTCAAATAAAATTTCCTTTTGTTAGATTGTTTATTATGACAACTTAACTAAAAACGTGTGTTTACACATATAATATTTTTACTATCTCTACGGTAACAAGTATTCCTTAAAATGTAAATTTGGAGACCTTGATTATTTTTAGGTTCATTTTTTATATTTACTATTGTGCCATAATAAAACAATACGAACTGGGTTGTTAAAGGAAATGCGACACTTAAAAGCACGCGCCCCACGCTTATGGAACCCATAAATTTGTTGGTTATTCAAGCTTTTCTATTAACATTGAAACACTGCAAATTATTTTTATCGTAAGGGTTTATGTTAAAATATTACAAAGAGACTACAAAGATTTTTGCATGTCTTGCACCTAACGTAACGTAAAGTTTATTTTAAAGTTACGTCTAAACTGTTAGTAACCATATAAAAAAGCATTATTTGTGTTACTGTTATTGTGGTATAATCCGAGTTTTAATGTTTTATCTTTATTAAATTTATACGATACAAAAACAACGACACTTGTCTACTGATATATATTCTAGACAAATATTATCAACAATGCGCTACAACAGGCATCATATTAGGTATTACTCTGTATAGTTATTACATTATTATACTATATAGTTATTATTGTACAATTAAGAAATAACAATAAATTTAAAAAAATATATTAAAGTTATTACCATACTCGTAGTCTAGTCGCATCTCACAGAAAAGTTTATTTCCGGCCTTGAAGAGACACGTTATTAACGTTGAACGCTAGGGTAACATTGAGTTTTATCACTCTAAGGATAAGCTACTAAAATTAAAAAGCTATATTTTATTTGTAAAAAAAATATTTTAATTATAAAATGTGCACATATTTCATTCTTAGTACATATTTATCTACATTAAAATTCTTGAGCTAATACAAAATTAAGTTATAATTTCAATGGTGTTTTAGTAATTTCTGTACAAGTAAATTATCCGTACTACCTAAATAAAAATTTATCGTTCCAACGCATGCTTTTTTTCTTTACTAATGCAAGGCAATTTAGATTGCAATTATCTGCCTATCATTCAATAAAGAAATAAGATAAGGGTTTTTATAAATAACTTAACGTTTTAAACCAATACCAAAACAGTGTGAATTAAACTTTTGTTGTGTCAGTCAGCTGTCGACTTACGAAATGTGATTGGAGGGATAATATCAATTACAAGCGGGTCATAAGAAAACTTTTTTCATTCATCACTAAAGTAAATTTTTTTTCGTGCTTGAATGTGAAAACTTTTTTACGCGACGCACAGAAGTAGTCGGGACTAAAAGACGCTTTTTGCCAACCGAGGCGTAAGTAATTTAATTCAAGCTGCTTATCGGAATAAGGTAATTTTATACTCTGTACGCAAATGTGATATCATTTTATTTTACTTACGCTTACTTTAGTTTCACATCTACTCATGTATTTGTTTAGTTAGTTTCCGCTTTGTGTAAACGCCTCGGAAAAGTCAGTTTTTGATAAATTTAATCATAATCTACTATAGAACAAACTCTTAAAATCTATGGTTGTGATCTACTGAAATCTCCTAGATGACTCGAATTCTATATTAAGAACCGAAGCCAAGCCATTTTGTTCAGGAATTAAGCTCTAGCTTCCGAGTTGTGTACTATGAAATGTGTCTTTAAAAACAAATCTATATTTTTTTAAAATTCATAACGGACTTGTTATACTAAATTCAATTTTACAAAAGTAAGCACAATTTTAGAAATAGCAGTAGTAGTGGGAAATTTGCAAATCTGAAAATATTTTAAATGTGCCGTTAATAGTCTAAAATTTTTAAGCCCGACTAAGTGATGCTGTGTTTGTAGTTATAGAAAAAAGGCAACGGCGATCGGTTTTGATGGCAGTGTCATTCAGAGGACGGTCATTACTGACGTCTTTGGCAACTGATCAAAACACTTTCAAATTTAAACCAGGTTTTACAGGTTTATTTCACTTCATGTATATTATTTGGAGATCGCATCAGATGTCTGTATAATTCTATATTTTTAAATTTCATATACAATTAAAAGATAGTGATTCCGTACTTAATGGTTTCGGCTTTTGTTTCACAAACCGGAGGCGATAGATTGTAATGCTGAGTGTAAAGAATTTATTTTTATACTGGTTTTCTGCTTGGGCCAAATCAATCGATCACCCAATAGTCAGAAAATTAAAATGATCGTGTCAAACTTTGGTCCCAATTGTCAAGGTTACCCATGACGGTGCGCTATAGGACTTCAGTGCTTTCAAAATTACTGATTTTGGGAAAGTGGATAGGAGGACGGTTTACATATTTAATTAATTTTGCCAGTGGAATCATTCCTTAAAAACTATGTCCAACTCGTTGCGTTCGAAATCCATCACGGCTCAATCACTTTATTTGCTTCAATTAACAAGTGAACAATTTTTGAATTAAAATATATTCATTCTTAGAGTTCCGTACATTAAAAGGCAAAACCGAACCTTGATAGGATTATTCTCTTGTCGATTTGTCGGTTGGTTCGGTCTGTGTGTCTTTAGGTATAACGATATAACGTCGATTTTTTTTAGTTAGGTAGACGTATCAAATTTAAATTTATAGTTAGCAGTCCCTAGAGTAATAGTATCTCAGATGACTATAAAAAAAACGATCTGAGTCAATATGATGAGAAAGTTTGTAATAATGAGATATTCCCAAAAACTAAAAACTATTTGCCTGAATGTCAACATTTTTTTTTTTAGTAATTTGCTCTTAACTAAAATTTACAGTTCTAGCCGAAGTACACTAATGGATTTCTGATGTTAATATTGTTTTTATGTTTATGGCATCTTAAAAAAGTATCAGAAAACTAAATAACAATAGAAATTATATTTCCATACCTACGTACATTCGAAAGGTGTGTACGTTGAAAATCCTTAAAACCCTTCGTATAATGATGCAAAAAATAAACAATACAAATTATATACCAGTTCATATAAAATAGAGAAAATTTACAAAGCAGGAAAATTTAAAAAGAATAGAACTTGTGATTTCTTTTTATTTCATTTTACTGACCACATAGGATTGGTGGCGGACGAGACTCGCATCCTTTTTAAATAAAGGACTTATGGGACGAAGCTGAACAACTTTTTAGTTGCAAATAACTTTTCTTTGATACGACATGAGCGAAAAAGTTAATGAATCCTCTGTGAGTCTCTTTCCATATCGTGTTTTAAACTTTGTTTTGTACAGTGATGGAATTTATATACTATTTTATGTTAATTACTATGAAACATAATATGAGTTTAATTTTATTAAGTTTAATATTATTTGTAAGTTTTCCAAATAAAATAAATTAAATTTAAAATCAAATAAAATAGCGTGCGATTATTTATTAGCGAGAAGAAAATAGATTATTTTCTTATTTATTTCCCTATTATTTTATTTTATTTGGAAATCATATAGCTAATATTTTTATTATAATTATTTGTGTGTATTAAATTAAGAAGCCAATTACAAGTTTTCTTATATGATCTAATCTAATTAACATAGTAACAAAATATAGATAACAAACACTATCTTAATTATTGACTAAAACTATTAAAAGTAAGTTATAGTAAGGATTGTTCGAGCGACTGTTGGCAGGTATAAATGGATCAATATCCATATCAAGATAATAAATTTTGCTGTTCTTATTCAAGTATTCATGTATATTGTACAGAGTTTTGGAATGCAAAGTGTTTACATTTTCTTTCGTTAAATAAAGTAGCATTTAAAATAATTTCAGATAACAACTTGACCGGTTAATGGATCCTTTAATAATATTTAAGTAGAAGCATATATTGTTGATATTTGCAATGTAATGGAACAAGTAACTGTCATCATCGTTAGTAATCTATAAATATAATTGTATAAGATCAACATATCAGTGATGCTATGAGATCGAAGAGGTTAGAGCTGAAATTAAATGGTCATATCTCTGAGATTATAGGAATATCACGTGGAAGTTTTAAAACTCGTTACAGGTTAGTGACAATAACCGGTGACGAGCAACAGCTGAAATACTCTATGTCAATTTGGTTTCAGGAACAGGGTCTAAATTGGGTTTATCACGTGGAGCTAATTTAATAATTCAAGATATATCCCCATATTGGCCATAATATATAATGCATCTATAAGTACCTGTAGATTCCCACAGATTAATGAAATTCAGTAAAATAGTACCAGTCTTTAAATCGGTTGTACAGTTAATATTTAAAATTATAGACCAATCTCTATACTGCCAGCACTTAGTAAAATTTTTGAAAAAATGTATGTTAGAACAACTTTAGTACACTTTATAAACATGATATTTTAAGTGATCACCAATTTGGCTTTACCAGAGGTAGTCAACAGTAAATAATGAGTCATAAAGTTGGTCTCATGTTCTACGGGCATTGGAGGATCGCCTGCATTCTATTGGAATCTTCTGTGATCTTTCCAAGGCCTTTGACTATGTGGACCATGACATATTAATCAATAAGCTAAAGTATTACGGTGTACGCGGGTTTGGTCTTGATTTTCTATCTTCTTACCTACGCAATAGAAAACAATATGTAAACGTAAATTACACTCTGTCATCTGACTCCCTTGTGCGGATTGAAGTGTTCCCCAAGGATCAATTTAGGACCTTTCTGTTCCTGGTCTATATAAATGACTTGCTCTCTGGTAGTGGAGAGGCTGTCCGAGTTGTCCTTTGCAGATGACACCTCTCTACTGCTAAGGGTAAAAGAATGACCATAACGTTGAGATAGCAAATGGGCAATGATATTGTGTCAAACTGGTTTAGCGTCCAATAACTTAGTACTTAACGCGAACAAAACTAAATGCTTACGTTTTACTCTTTTGTAAGTTGCCAGATTTTCAAAATATTAAAGTTGACAATGAGGTCATTTCTTACGTAGCTCTACTACATTTCTTGGATTTTCTATTGATTCCAAGATGCAGTGGGGAGCTCATATTGACAAACTCTCTGAAGCTAAGTTCAGCAATCTTTCCATACGCAAGATTAGGCAGCTAACTGACGAGGCAACTGCAAAACTAGTTTATTACGCTCACTTTCACAGCCTTACGTCCTATGGATTATTATTATGGGGATCTGCAGCCGATTTGAACACAATATTTATACTACAACAACAGGCTGTTACGGCAATCTACAATCTGGGTTCACGGGAATCTTTACGTAATGTTTTTAATAAAACTGAAAATATTATGTACGCGCGTCAAAATATTCATATGTTTGCTAAAAGATATTAGGCCGCGCAGGGGTCGGAATTGACCTAGAGCTACCCAGATTTAGACGACCGAACCTAAAATCTTTCATGTATAATAGTATAGAATGTATAATAAATTAAATGCCTGCCAAACGCAACTGAATGATTCGAGCTTTTCGTAAAGTTGTCAAAACAACACTATAGAAAAAGCTTACTATTCTGTAATAAATTATATTGAGGACCAAGATGTGGGAAATAGTTTATATTCTGCGCTTGCAAATCCCTAGTAACTAAAAAAAATGTATTGAGTCAAATTTTGTAAATACTAATATTTAAAAAAAAGGCGCAGAGTTTCTTGCCGGTTCTTCTCTGGACAGGTCTGAGTTTGTGAACCGGTGGTAAATGGATAATTTTGACGTTCATAAGTGCTCAGTAGAGCCTAAATTGAATAAATGATTTTGACTTTGACTTTGACTTTGACTTTAAAACAATGCGAATATTGACGATTAATTAATCTAAATAAAATACGTTTAGTTACCACTTAATAGTAATTACAGACTTGAGATATTGAAAAACATTCAAAATACTGTGAGACTGTCCACAACCTTTCCTGAAGTTTATGTGGTGTTTGATAAGAAGTAGACCTTAGTTATGTTATTAAGAATTGAGTTATCCTCATAGTGAATATTTATATATACCTTTATAACGTTAGTGCACGAAATAATTTATGAAGAAACACATTTTCTTACCGACATATCCTCGGTTCATTCATTTATCTTTTTCAAAATGATTGAAGGCTTTGCGATAGCTTTTTACCGTAATGCTTTTTACTAGTAACAATTCTTTGGTAAGCATTTTTCACAAAATATTACAATACTAGCTGTTAGGTAGGTAAAATATAAAAATACGTATTTGTTTTAATTTTAAAAAGTATGCTAAGTTACTTCCATCTGCAACAAATCGATACCCACTCCAGAGATTAGCCAGAACAAACAGACATACAGGCAAAACTTAAAAAAAAATGTTATTTTGCTACGTATGTCGGTTACATATCACAGTGAAATTCATTTATTATGTTTTCAAATTTTACATAAATATTTAAATCTAAAAATGGTACATTGCTTTTCACTTAACATCAACACTTTACCGCCTGTAAGTGCATATTAACTTCTAATCGTGTTCGAACACAGTTTTTAACAATTTATTTAGACGCTCAACGACTTGACTCCATTTTCAAAAGAAAGAGATGAAATTTAAAACATTTCTCCATTACCATTTTTATGCCGATTTTTTTTTACAGCAGATTGATTGGAGAAGTTCATCGCGGTTTCTTATTGAGCTTAAAAGTTAGAGAGAGACAACATTACTGTGCTTTAGTATAAAAAGCACCGTAGCCACTTGATTTAGTCTCAAGAGTGCTTGTGTTGTGACTTGTTCCGTCATAGGTTGCATTATTTTAATTTCATATTCTATCCGTCACTATAAGGTTAACGCTTTACATGTCTTGATGCTTAGTTTAATAAAATAATATACGCAAAAAGTCTACATTATTCTACCGAAAGCCGTTATTGTCGGATTATTGCAATGATTGATCTAAGTAAGAAATATGTACATACAACCAATCCTTTAGGCTCCGGACGCAGTTAAAAGCCTCACTTAAAGAATAATTCGCAGTAACGTTTGATAAAACCAACTTGCTTTAAAAATCCTTCATATTTTTTGTTTGTTGTTTACTGGCTTATCAGTTAATTGGTCTAGCATTCTTTACCCCGTCCGGGTGGCGGCAATCAGGCCACGACGCTTCGGAGTACGGCACGTGTTTATTAATTGCGAACGTTATTGCGTCATCGATATCATATATCACGCTTATCGGTAGCAAACTTCCACGTATAAAACGTAAAATAACGTTTTAAAAGATATCTGTAAAAAAACAAATTTTGAATTATTATTTGTAATAAATAATCTGGAGTCTAGAACGATTTTGCAAATGATAGAAGCCAAAGAAAAGCTTAAAATAATACATATTTCAGGGAATTACTTGATTATACAATTAGTTTAAAAGAGAAAACTTTAAGTGTATTTTTCAAGAAAAATTCTAAAGTTATTATAATTTTGATTAAAGTTATTATCTAACTAAAAGTTAAATAGACCACGCAATAAGTTATATTTGTATATATTTGCTTCTAGGAAAAACATGTCATCAACTTTGATAGCTAGGGTAGCATTTAATTTTATAAGTCTAAGATTCATGTCCTTAAATTCATATGTATTTATTATATAAAAACATATTAGGTATATGCCACTCCCAAACAATATTTTCGTAAGGAACGACAGTTTCTGATCATGATCATCATAATCATTAAATCAATCATAGATGGCTAAGATGATGCCAAGCATTTTAGTTGACGAGTCCCAACGTTTGCTGGCTGATCATTTCACTACAAAGATAACAACATTCCATGTCATCGACACGCTAAGAAGATTCAAGAATGGCTCCCTTTTTTAATCAACACATTGGCTATTAATAGGTATTAAGATAGCCTTTAAACTAAGACTTTTGTTATTACTAAACTTATGCTCTACGTTTTATTTTTAAAAATATATCGATTCAATATTCATTTAATTTTATTATCATACTACTCTTTATACTCATGATAAGATTCTCAAGATCAATTCCGTTGACAAATAGTCAAAATTATTTCTTTTATTTACGCGATTATCATATCAAATCCACTTATTTACGGATTTTCGCGATAACAAATAAATTTTATTGATTTTCCTTTGAAGATTTAGAGCACCGAAATTTAACACAAAAGCATTTGGTTTATTTAAATTCATACAAACCACTAATTTAAAACAATTCTTTAAAGAAGAACAACGGAACAACGTGGGTGAAAGAGTTAATGCGAGAATTTGTTACATTACAGCCCGTATGAATATTCATAAAATTTCAAACAACGTTTAATTTATCAGTCATTAACGTGCGACACGTGCGCTAACAATCGAATTTTCTGAAACAATCTAAGTAATGTTAATGTGCTCTTCTACTTTCGCCTTTATTGTATCCAATTTGTATTTTGCAATATTTTGCAATACAATTTATTAACAGAAACATTTGTGTTTAATATATTGTTAGCAGTTATAGCGACTTCGTCTGCGTTGTAATACCAGCGCAACCTTATTACCTTCCCGATGCCGTCAAAATCGGACCAGCCATTTCGGAGATCACCCAGAACAAACCGACAGACAGATATAAAATTTTAAAATGTTATTTTGTTAAAGGTACCGTTTACATATCATGATTTTACTAATGAAAACAGTTATTTAACTGCCTCCGTAGCCTAAGTGGTATGGACGTGTGCTTTAGAAAACCGGAGGTCGTGGGTTCGAATCCTGCGAGGGACACAACAAATTTTCATTGTTGTTTCCTAGTCGAGTTAGGCAATTTAGGCCGATCACCCAGTTGTCTGAAAAGAAGATGATCCTGTATGATGATGATGATGATGATGTATGTTTTTCGAATAACGTCAGTTTTATTTAAGAAATCGAAAGATATGTCAGTATTTTACACCAAACAGACATATACCAACTTAGTCTGCCGTGATCATGGATGCTGAAAAGAATCCGAAACGTCGGGAATAAATATATTTAATAAGCACTGAAAATCCGTAAATAAGTGGATTTGATAAATAGTCATAACATAAACAAAAATAGTTAGTTTTTAATCGGATTTTATTTATAAATATTATGATTCTAGAAAAGTTAAGATATCAAATTTCATAGGAAAATGTGTTTTTTTTAATGCTTCATTTGTTTTTTGGTTACGTTGATGATTCAATGACTTCTAGATATACATATTAAGAGCCTTAGGATATATGACTGACTATTTTATAAATCCAATATATTTTATTAGTTCTAATAAGATGTTTACAATTTTTTTTTCATATACGGAAAGTTGCTGTTTGTAAGTAAGTTTGTTATCTCGTATCTAGATCCGTAGGAAAAACAAATATAACTGATATTATTTGCTGAAAAAATATAGGAAATTCTGTCATTGCTCGAAGAAATTAAGCTTTCGTATATTTTGTATAAATTACTGTATATATTTTATATATTAAATTGCTAATCTGCTTACTTTGAATGTCTTTTAAAAAACTAAAACATTGTTAAAAAAAACACTCTCAGCCTCGTTAGATAGACCATTTCGAATTAACACAAAGATATATAAAATAATTACACGAAAAAGTATCGTATTGAACATAATAATGTATGAAAATAAATAAAATTGGATTGTATGTTTGTATCATTTAAATAACTGTTTTTCATTAGTAAAATCATGATATGTAAACGGTACCTTTAACAAAATAACGTTTCTTAAAATTTTATATCTGTCTGTCAGTTTGTTTTGGGTGATCTCCGAAATGGCTGGTCCGATTTTGACGGCACGGGAAGGTAATACGGTTGCCGCTGTATTACAACGCAGACGAAGTCGCGGCTAACTGATAACAATATATTAAACACAAATGTTTCTGTTAATTTAAATTGTATTGCAAAATATTGCAAAATACAAATTGGTAACAATAAAGGCGAAAGTAGAAGAGCACATTAACATTACTTAGATTGTTTCAGAAAATTCGATTGTTACGCGCACGTGTCGCACCGTTAATGACTGATAAATTAACACGTTGTTTGAAATTTTTATGAATATTCATACGGGCTAATGTGTATAACAAATTCTCTCCATTAAGTCCACCCACGTTGTTCCGTTGTTCTTCTTTGAAGAATTGTTTTAAATTAGTTGTTTTGTATGCATTTAAATAAACAAAACGTGCTTTCCGTGTTTATATTTCGGTGCTCTAAATCTTCAAGGGAACAATCAATAAAAAATTGATTATTTTGTACCAAAAAAAGAGATTCAATGAAAAATTAATTTTAACGTACAAATATGTTATGTATGTTGTATCTCCATCATTACAATATAATACATTATTAATTGATTGTCTTGATAGTTATTTGATATATGCTATGCTTCTGGCATATCGGTTTCAATACTTTTCTTTGCCAAACAAGACGTATTATCATGTCGCACATATGGTGCAAGAACGTCATAACTGACAATCGACATTTTTTCAGGAGAGCGAGATAAAAGTTACAAGGTTAATTATAGAAATTTAGCAATAGTCCGTTGGTATTTTCTTTATAATACTGTTTAGCTTGGAATATGTAATTTACACTTAGGGTATTTTCGGAAATAAAAAAAGCATGTAAAATGTATTTATTTTTTAATTTTGAACCTACATTTATGATATTATTGCACAGATAAATAAATTAAATGTTAAACATAAAGTACTATAACTGCCATAAAGGCCTAACAAAAACTGTTTATCAGAAAATAACACTTGGAACAACATTTTAAGTAGGTAATTCGTAATCAAACATCATCTTATATTTATGGCACTTAAGTATGTCGAGTAACAATATACATTAAACAATGATTATTAATTAATATAATATTTTTTAACTTAACAAGTCTTAATTTGTTCATTGGTTACCATAATCATAATCACAGCTAATGTGACACTCACAATGTTTTAAATCATCTGCCATTGTACCATTAATATTAAGTATTCTTACACAATTACTAATCACAATGTTTAATGTAATTAAATATATATTTTTCTTTCTTCTCTAAAGTTGGTTGTAAAAACTTTCAATAACGAGGCACAATATTTTTTGTATAAGATCTAATGGATCTTTTTTTTTCTTTGGCTTATAGAAATATTTGACATAAGCTGGTTTTAAAGATATTTCTCTTATATTTTTATTGTTTCTTGTAACAGTTTTGCGTAGTGATCTGTTTTGCTCGTTAATCTTCGCGTCAGTCAATTTTCAGTCTTGTATGTAGTTTTGTACTTATATCGTCGAGTCTTTCAGAAGCGTTATAGCTTTAATATCAGGCGTTTTAATACATTCACCAGCTGAATGTTTTGACGAATTCATATTGATCGCGTCAGGAAGTTTTTAAATCCTTAAAATCGATATAGTTCAATTCTTTAACTTCAAATTGTTTTCCAGTTTTCTTTGCATTTCTTATCAAAGAATGTATTGACCTGGGATGTAAATAGCACCTTTTGTCCTAGTAACTGTTTTCTCAATTATGGAATGGGCGCGTCACTTCGTTTTGAGTATGCCTTTATTAAAAACTTATGTGTTATTGAATTAATCTGTAATTTATCAACGGCGTAGTAGTACATACAAAAGACAAACGTAAACAAGTTATATTATATAGCAAAATTATTTTAGTAACCGGAAGAATGGTATAGTTAGATATTAACAAGAAAGTAAGCTTCAAAGTTTATTGCAAATTACTTACCTGTTCTTTTCTTGTCCACAGCAGTTATCTGAGTAGAATATGACATCCAATTAGGATTTTTCTCAGCTAAATCTTCCAAAAAATTTAATACACAAGATCCGATTTCAATTGCTCCTCAGTTTCCTAACCCTTCATGCCAAAAAAAACAAGTGGTTTTTTGGTCTTTGGCATTCGTCATCTGTAAATATAAATGCATTATATTAATTATTCACAGTACATAAGTAATATTTTATAACCTTCACAATCATCACAGGTGTCCTTTTTTTGAATGAAGAACCCAATATTGAATTCTGTATTAAAAATTCGAAGATATGCATCATAACCAGCCGCTTGTTTATTTTCTTCTTCGCGCCTTTTTGTGTAATTCCTATGCATTTTTTAACTGTTAAATCTCCGTCTACAAATTTTCTGCTTGTATTTGCTCTTAAATAATGACTCTCTGTTCTCGAATCGAGTTTTTATGATCTCTTACTGATTGCCTTGTTTCATCATCAAGTTTCACTTTCTTTCCGTGTTTTCCTCTTCCGTCTTCTTTAACCATACTTGCATTTTTCTCATCGTGTTTGCTTTCTATTACTGTGCGTAAAATTCTTTCAGTGATCCCCAAAGTATTATTAAGAAAAGTCTTACACACTTTAATTTCCATACCCTCATGGCATATAAAAACGCTGCGTTAGGTGACCTTGGGTTGTTTGTCCGTGTATCTTTTATTCTACGATATGCTTGGTATCATGACGCTGACGCAAACTCCCAAAAAAATAAGATTTGAGAGATTTAAAATGCGGCAAAAATAGCAGGGCCGTTACGCGCAGAGAGCGCGTTGTTATCAATTCATATTGCGTAAAATGGTTATATGCTGTTAGAAGACAGTTATATTTTTTATTAAATTTCACTTTTTCAGCAGTACACTTAGTTCAGTACGTGAGTAAATAACTTTTGACGACTACTTATAAATGTACGGCTTTTTTATACTTAATAAACGATAAAAAAAATGTCCAAAAACTTAGTACCGTACAAAAATATTGGTACTGGAATTTAGTGCACATAGTTAATTCGCCATTCCCATTAGTGTCTCTTTTTATGAATAAAATAGATACTTTACCCATGAAGCCATAAATATTTTTAGCAAAAGAGTCGAATCCAAGGCAAAAATCAGTTACTTGTACCTGAGGAATTCCATTAATTAACTTATTCATTTTATTTAACTTATAGTAACAGACTACTTAGCATAATTCACTATTAGTCAATACCCAATGTTAGTCATTGGGTCATTTCACGGGTATTGTTTTTTTTTTCTATGGGCTTATATTCTAAAATTATTATAAAGAACATCAACTAATATTATTTAAAAAAATATCTTACGTGCTTTTGTACATAAATCTAGTGCAGATTGTTTCTCGTACAAAAGAAGTGCTCATAATGTATCGCAAGCTAATGAATTGTTTTTCCTTACCTGATTACACAATCTGAGAGTTACAATTTTTTTATTAAAAAAGAACATGATTATGCAAATAATCTAAAAGATGAAATATTTTATATTATTTATTTCTGTTAATGGAAAAAGATATTAATTATTCCTGTTAATGGAAAAATAAAGTAGGAAGGTAAAGAATATTTTTTAAAATTACGGAAGTTAAAAAATAGGCTTACCTTTACGGGGATACAATTAGTAAAAGGTTCGCTTGTTATTAAGAAGGCTTAACTTTTATTTAATTTTACAAGAAAAATTGGTACCGTTTTTTTTATTACTGATTATTTTGAATTAGTTTTCACTCGATATACTTTTCCAAATACGAAACTCCGGTCAATACTTTGTCACTTTTATCCTGGCAAATGTATTTCCTGTAACTACTAATTTTATTTTGAGTTTAAATCTTCTATTAATTCATATTTATATAAGAGATCACTTTCTGAACTCACTGATCACGATATCTCTAATGTTATGATGCCAATCAACATTAAATCTGGTGTAAATATTTCTTTTGGCAAGTAGAGATCGGTTAACCCCGGGTTTTTTTTAAGAGCTTCGTTACCATTTTTTTTGTATTATTCATAATCCTCAAATATGTGTATATTTTTTTCAATTTAATTATTTTCAGATTAAGCCTTCGCTGCAACAATATAACAAAGTAATGCTTTCTTAAGTTCCATCGTGATTTTACTTACTACTTCATTTTAATTATACAAAAAGCTCATGTTTTTTTATTAAAGCGAGCGACCTACAAGCGCCACTTTTAAACAAATAATAGTACTCTGTATTTATAAAATATTTAAAGCAAATTGGTAAAATAATAAACTCTAATTTATTTTCCTAATTCAGTCAACTGACAAAAATTGCCTTTGCTTTTACGCGAAAAACAAATATTTTAAACTTAATAAACTCGTATAAAAATTTTTGTTGATAGTCTGTCGTTTCACGAAATGAGATCATCATCATCATCATCAGCCTGTTATAGTCCACTGCTGGACATAGGCCTCCCCTAATACACCCTATCCATTAGGGGTTTGGACCGTATCCCACCACGCTGGTCCAATGCGGTGGTGCCACGGGTTGGTGGGTGGACCGACTTTTTACATGCCCATCCGACGCATGGATCATCTTATTTTTAGTCAATTGGGTGATCGGCCCAAATTTTCCTATCCAACTAAGAAACAACGATCAAAATTTGTCGAGTCCCCGCAGGATTGGAACCCACGACCTCCGGTTTATAAAGCACACGCCCATACCACTGGCTACGGAGGCAGTGAGATCGGCGGGGATATCAATTACAAGTGGCCTTTAGAAAACTTTTCTTATTTGTCACTCAAGTTCACAATTGTTATGATAAAATGTAAAAACTCTTTTATAAGGCAAAATCAGTAGTTATAACTAAGAAAAACCTATTTTTAGGCTGGTGCGGAAGTGGTCTAGTCTGAAAAGTTTTTCCAGTTTGAGGCATTATATAAATATTATTGCTTATTTTTATAAGAACTTATTGTCTTATATTACTTTAATGTAATATTAGTATTTCAACATTTAATTGATGGGTAAAAATGTTAATCCAACAGGGTAAAAAATCAATTATTTTTGGACAATTAATTTAAACAAAAGAGATAATGGTTCTTTTCAAAAATATGCTTTTTATTGAAGCCATAATATGATTGAATGTAAACTATATACTTATTTATTTATTTTAAGATGGATAGTTTATTATTATAAGAAACGTTGATTTTAAAAATTCCTTTATCGATATATTAACAACAAACATAGTCTAAAAATTGTGGTTATATAAGTTCAGAGAAATCTAAAAGTAAAAGTATAACAGGATGTATAATATTGCTAAGTTGTTTCTGCAAATGCGACACTTATGTACACCTGCCGCACACTTTTATGAGTAATAAATTTATTGGGTGTTTCTACTGTTTATGATCATTCAAATAGGTGTAATGACATAAAAAAGGTTTTGTTATTCAGAAAGCCGTTCTTCGTTTTTCAATATAATTAGACTATGACTTGAAGCTATTATTAAAAGTGATTAAAAAAAAGTTTTAGTACATTCTACAAGGTTTTATATGTGCCTAGTAACACCAAGGTGAAAAAAGAAAGAAAGTCTGTAACAAAATTACGAATAGTAACACAAAAATATGTAATATTATGGTTAGATACATTTTCATTATTTCGAAACAAACAAAGAATATAATAAAGTTTTATATTTATTAGTGATTTTTTACATTGCCACTTTATATTGCTATTCTGAAGAATATGCTATATTGGGTCTGAAAAAAATTGAAGGTCTATAAGGCCTTCTATAGCAATAAAGTGTTTCCAATACTATGAATTTTAAAAAAGTATGTGGTATAAAAATGTATTTTACACTTATTATGCCGGCGTACACAGTCGTAAAATTCTTGACAACGAATACGTGTTAAGCTAATAGCATTGCTCCACAGAGACGAAAGTATAACTCGCGTTAAGCATGGATCAAGTAACTTAATGAAATGTAATAACCGTCACTAAATTTAACATAGGAGCTTACTTAATACCATGCCTTAGAAATGTGCTTTTCTTATTTTAGTAACTATAACAAATTATATCGTTCTAATGTAACCTTTTTCAATATGATACTGAAATCGTTTCAACACCGGTTTGCCGGCGGCTTTCATTAGCTCCGCCTTAACTTCAGTTCTCTTTCGGGAACATTTCATTTATAAGCTGCTCTAGAGCCTCTAAATTTCGTCTGGGCCGATTTCGATAATCCTCCGAAACATGATGGGTTAGAGGTGTTCGAGAGTGTTCCATCTGGCTCAACTTTCGAGAGAAACTCTGGTTTCGAAGCAACGACTTGTCCGTTGTCTTTGGTCAACTTCGTTTGTTAGCTTCTTCTAAGCTGCTCTACAAAGACTTCAAATCCCCGGTTTTGTTTAATAGCTTCTTATATAGAGAGCGTATGAGAGTGACGAAGGTTGCGCATTACTAGCTTGGAGATGGTGTTGTTAAGATCCCACTGCTTTAACAAAGCGACGGTCGCATCATGTCGTCCCTTGTTCAAGAGATCCATAAAAGTTTTACCATATTGACCATTTACTCAGATGTCTCTGTTTTCCACCCTCGTTCCGAAGAATTTGTTTAACTTTTTATCTTATTTCTATGGCAGTAAACTGATTTTCTAGATCTATCTGGAATGTGCCAGGATCGATGATAGAATAGAACAGATTAGGTCGGAGCGTAGACTATATCAATCGGCAACATTGAAGCTTGTAGTCTATATTTAGGGTACCTTTTAGAAGTCAGTGGTCACTTCTGGTCTTTAACCTTGTGTTTACTAACATATCCCTAAATATGCACTTTTTATTTGATACAATGAAGTCTATCTCAATACCCCTCTCGCTCAAGGATATTGACGAGCTATTGCCCTCTATGATTTCTGCTCCCGTAACCATATAATCTAAGTGTCCATTTGCTGCAAGTCTGTACTCCGACTTTGTCGTTCAAGAATGAAATCGTTAAAGTGAGCCTTAGTGGTGTTATGCACCGCTCTCGATATGTCCTCGTCCATGTCATCAACGTCCGGGTATATCGACGTTGGCACGTACACTTGAATAAATTTTAGGTTGTATCTGTTTGTCAGCTTAAGCACAATGAACGCAACCCTTGCTGGCGTACCGAAGACCTCAATAACAATGTCAATGAGAGATTTATTGCAAATAACCTGACTCCACCCTGTGATAGCTTTTGCCCCTGTCTGATGTATAGAAGATGGCCCGACTTGGGCCAAATGAGAATCTAGCCTTAGCGTGAGTCCATTGTATGTTGCTAGCTGCCGGGAACTGGGGGCGGTGCGTTTTTCCTCTTTTCATCAGAGGGTTTTGGATCGGAATTGGGGGATTTGGAACCCACCACGCTGGTTTAATCCGGATTGGTGGGTGGTTCGCTAGAGCCTCGTTCGTTATTCAACTGGGTGCACAAAGCGCAGATTGGTGATAGTGAGATTGGTTTAGTTTCCAAAGATGGTGTTTGGAACCCATTATGTACTTTTTTTACTCAAATAACATTCAAATATTGTTTCCAGAATTTCCTTAGCTTAAATCTTAAGTTTTACTTTGATGTTTGTTTCGAAAAAACGTAAACCAATTCAAACTGAGTATAAGAACATACAAATGGATATTGCCGTCACATGTGGATGTTGCTCTAATATTGGTAAAGTTTTTTCATCATGTAACAATAACAGCTAGCCAATCGGGTTACGATACAAGTGAAAAACCGTCAAACAAAACCTGTTATTCAAAAAAGTTAAATTGATTATAAAAAGCGTATTGGTATTGGTATAAATAAGAAACAATTACTATGATATCTTTTTTACGTAAAAAGTTGTACATACAATAGCATAATTTAAATCCATAAGGTTGATGTTGGTAAATTATTCATATCTACATCTATAAAAAAAATTGTAAAAATATTATTTTTAACATATAAATATAAAAGTTTCAAAATTCTTTATTGATTAAATTGTTCGTAACGAAAAATGGTGTCATGAGTGTAAGTTATTATTATTGAAGATTATTCCACTCTTGAACTTGACACAGCATCATACAACCATACAATAAGCGTGAATATTTAGTGTATCTTAATATATTCAATTCAATTCATTTATTTTTATTCAATATAGAAGAGTAAGACTCGCTTATTGATTGTCAAGGACGCTACCACCGGTTCGGAATAGGACGCCTCCTACCTGAGAAGAACCGGCGATAAAAAACTCAGCTGGCCTATGTTGTCATCTTTTAAATAATCAAATATACGTATATTAAATTTGAAAAAGCCTGGAGCGAGCATTCCATTACCAGGTTTTTTTATCAATCATAAATTCATTTATGTTCTAATAACCTTTAGCACATATACATAACCACATAAACGTTCTACTACTACTTTTTTAAATTTACTATTAGTTAAATTCTAAATGTTTACTTGGGATTTTGTTTTAAAGGCGTATACATTGTCCCATAAAAGATTTACTTATTGATAGTCTATTTCCTGCAAGGATTAAATCATGTTTGTTTCCAGAATTTATGTTATGTGCATCAAAGCCTGCGAAAATCATTTCTATTTTTCTGCACATACATTAGGTTTTCGAATATGCATTGAGAAGTAACTGTTAGTATTTTAATCTCTGAAAACAATTTTCTCGGGGATTCTTTGGGGCCCATGTTATAGAACGCTCGGATAGCTCGTTTTTAAAGAACAAAGATCGTATTAGTATCCGCCGCACTACCCCACAGTACAACGCTATAAGACATTACACCGTGGAACAAAAATTGATCTTAAATGATTAAGCTCCATATTATACCCTGATTTAAAAACCGGTGTCGTTCTATTGTCCTTCATTAGGTTAGGTTATCATATCAATCTTTTTCAAATATACTCAAAAATGCTCCATATATACATTTCCATGCTTATATTATTGCGGCAAGACACAGAAATAATATTAATATATCTCATAAACAAGCAGCGTATTAGATCAAATTTAATTAAGTTTATTAAAATAATGAATGTTTCCTAACATTTCATTGAGAACTACTATAACATGGTTGCTATAGTAAAAGTTGGTAGGTCTAAATTTTTATTGGTACCGTCTGGGGAGGTACCACTGCGGTGCTCATTTTTGGCTCAAATTAGTATTGCATAAACAATATTGTCTTCCGGTTCAAAGGCCACCAAAGCCAACGTAATTACTGGGTAGACGAGACATAATATCCTATGACAGGACTACTAGCGGATTTGTGGCGTCTAACGTTAACGAAAGACGTATCACTTTCCATCAACGAATGTCTTGGTCGTCTTTTCAATCAATAAAAAAATTTTTCTTTTAAAAATGCACGCTTTTTCAAGTATGTAAATTTATTCACGATTATTAATAATGGAATGATAATTCTATAAAAAATTACTGGTATCAGATTCCTATTATCAATACAGGAATTCACAGACAGACTCTTGAAATTAAAAATGAAATGTTATTAATGTTATATGCTGAGCAATTTCAAATCCCAATTTAAGCTTTCACGTATATTCAAAATGAAAATACCTTAAAATAAATATTTTAATTAAACACAGCAACTAGATTGAACTCAGTTTCAGAATAATTTACAACAGCATTTGGAATGGAAATAACCAAGTAATAAGGACCCCACCAACCCGCATTGGACCAGCGTGGCGGGATAGGGTCCAAAACCAATAGGTGAGGCCTATGTCCAACAGTGGACTATCACAGGCTGATGATGATGATGACGACTGATGATGAATAAGAAAGGAATATTTAAATTAAGCCTTCAATTTACTTTAAAAGTTACATATTTTCTTTTAAAATATTAGAAAATAAATACAGACCTTTACGCTAATAATTTATACAGCCATGTATTTGTACTACCAAGGCTATAAAGTTCAATAAAAAGTCCAGCATTTGATTCCGTTGCATATTAGAATCTCAGGCCACACCGATGATCATAACAAAATATCTTGCTGCTAATGCGCGTTATTTTTAGTCCGTATAAATGTTTCATAAATCTTACGTCAATATAATCAAAGTAAGATTGTAGCGTGGGTATATGAAATCGTTTTTGTCGAGGAGCAGGGGCGTGACCTGTAAGATTATGACGCTATGAATCATATATAGACAACTACACTTCTTACATATGTTGTGTTTGTTAGAAATAGACTCTGTAAAAGATCCCATCGGCTGTTATTTGTAATTAATAAATACGCAAACTTAACTTTGTTTGCAGTAGCTGTTATGACTTACATAATATATGTGTTACTTTAAATGCATTATCTTTTTTTTTTCTTAATCGTAAAAAAAACGTCTTATTTTATTTGTCATAACCATAACCCCTAAGACAGTTCTTAAAACAACACGTTTCAACTTTTTTACATTAGACTTCCATTGTTTATATTTATTTTGTAGCACTAAATAAAAACTTTTGAAACACTAAAGAAGCGCTATTGCCTTAAAACATCAAGATAAATTAGGAATCGACCCCTAGAGAATTTGGAAAAATGGTTAGGTAAAGGAAAGGAAGGAAGAAAAAACTAATGGTTTTAAGGTCGGTGATATGCTTAGTGTTAAAAGAAAAAAATTCATTAGCTCCAACATTTTTTCCAGCTTTCTAATTTTTCATTTATGTATTTAAAAATTTATATACTTCTTTATAATGTATGTTATAAAATTTTACAAATATATTTTCATCATATCACGAAGAGTAAGAGAATTTTCTCAGTTTTTATTTAACATTCTCAGAGATAATTTAAACCATTAAGGGACATTAAATAGCTATTGAAAGATACAATTAAGTATACTTTATATGCATTTATGTTTGAGTACTTTATATATAAAACCAAGTCATCGCTTATAAAATTACATCAAAAGCCCTAAGAATCCATGCTCTTCCGGTCGATTTCCTTCATAAATTCGAACGACAGTCGCCATATTTGCAGGTTAAATCAAATAATTTGGAATATTGCTTTTTGGTGTATAAAAAGCAGTGCCTGCTTCAAAATCTATGTAGCTTTTTGTTCTCGTTGCATCTAAAAAGAAAAAGAAATGGAACATTTTTATTGTTGAAACTAGAGTTTTTTGTTCAAGATCTAATACATTTTATAAGATCTTAGACTGCTTTTGATCCATTTTTGTCACGTTTAAAATCCATTTTTCAGTACTGTATTAGTAGAACAAAACCGGTCTCGACGCGTACGTTGTAGTATAGTTGCTGGTGATCGTCAAGTTTTTGAGACATTATAATTTACACTTTACTGATTTTTCCCAAATTTGTAGCTAATCAAAACATTTTTGTTTTATCCTAAATTACTGGTACTGAATAATTGTAATTACATAGAAAAAGACCTAATATAAAGTGTTTTTATCAATAAAAAATGTAACCTTGTAAGTAAGGTTTCTTATTTTAGCAATATTTTAATCATACACTGGTAATTATTAAAACAAATTGGCGTTTCGATGTGGGTACCGTTACGGGGCTCCAAGCCGCAAAATAAATAAAATCTTTATTTAAGTTCATTCGACTATTTGCATACGTTTATCGTTTGCGTGTATTTAAATTCTGTTCTGTGTACTGACGATTTACGAAGACTCACTAGAATGGGTAATCAACAGGGCGTTTTATTTAAAAAAGTTGTTGACAAATCGAACTGTCAGTGGCAGGTCTATGAATTTAAACTGTCATTGCTGCCCGTTAAATTAGTTGAGTCGTAACCATAGTTTTCATTCATAGGTTTTTAACTTAAGTAAAAAAATATTTTGGTTTGAATTGAAAGGCACGTCAGCTTATATATTGCCTTGTTAACGAGGTTCACTCCACATTCCAAGGTCATAAGCGGATTTCTGATATCATAGTACAGATAAAGCTTCTAGATTGTGTTCAGAAAAAAACTTTACTGAAGTCATACTGTAAACAAAGAGGGTAATATAAAGTGGTGCATTTCTTTCCTTAAAAGGTGCCATGGTGTAATAAGAGACACAATTGAAGTTATGTGTTACATGGCACAACGCATATCTAAAAATAAGGCATTCAAACTTAAAGTCTTGATGGGTACTACAGAAATTTTATACGGAAACATGTTGCAATAAAAGATTATCGTAAACCTCGTTCACACCAGTAATTTTTTAGCTGTAAATATACAGAAGAAAAGAAATAATGAAGGCTGTAGTATCGCAACGTTTTATTTCATTTTAGGAGACAAATGAATCACCGAAAACTTGGGGGCCTGACACTTTTGGTTATAGTTATAGACACAAGTTTCTATTTACATAAACAAATACATCTAAAAAAACAAGATCTACAACGGTAAACATTTTGCAGCAAAGCAAAAGTGAGTAAACAAAAATACTTTCGGCAGAAGCCTGTCGTAGCGGTAAGTGACCCTTTCTTACAAACGATGCAACACATATTTTTCTTGCGTTAAGCGATTAAATGTAGGTATATAAAATGTACTGATAATAAACAAAGTACTAAGTCTAGTAAACAAAATCTTATGTCAAAGACATTCATTTTCTTTAATATTTAGCATATTACCAACGAAGAAAGTTTCTCTCACAAAAACTTGGTGATAAGACTCATGATTATTTTCGTCTAACTAGCGACGTATGAGGTTATATATTTTATAAAAAGATGATATCAAAATAAGTAACACATGAGTTGATTTCTTAAGAACGCTTGAATACTGCAGGTTAGAAGTCTTATCAGGAATAATGCAATTGTAGTTCATCATAATTCTCGAAATAAAATTCACAATGCCTAGCAATTAGTCTTCCTGTATTTTTTTAATCATCAAAAATTCTAACAATACCTTGGTCCATTTATCCTGTTTAGATAAGCAACCCACACAAATAATTAAATAGTGATTTCCACAACTATTCCTTGCTGTTAGCTACCTTTGGTCAATATTTGCGTCAGAGAGCATAGCGGATCTACGACAACAGATGTTATTTTCAAAAAATAATTCGTTTTTAAGCTTTTTGTAAATAAAATTTATTTCATAATATAATTAGTTTTATTTTAATATTTTTTTTTCAATCAAAGGACTTATGGGCAATCCTGATAATTATGTAGGAACTTAGTTTAAGTCTATTTCTTAAGGCCAGCGTTTGCATTGATCGCAGAAGGTTGGAAATTTTGACTCCCAATTTTTTAATTTTTGGGGTGTGATCTAAACAACATCTTCAGAACCCAACCCTTACTTACGTTGTGCACCCTGCCAAAAACGTACGAGGCTCAGGCGAACCAACCCACCAACCGATTGACCAGCGTGGTGGGATACGGTCCGAAACCCCAATGGTTAGACGAAAACGCCCGGCCCCAGTTCCGGTAGCCTTTCTATTCCTGGTCAGGCGGCGCCACGGTAACGCAGGGCGGGGGTGCCAAGAATTCCGGAGTACGTAGGCTGCCAATACCAACTGACAATCGCAACATGCAACGGTCACACGCTACGGCCAGATTCTCATTTCGCCAACTGGAAGAGGAACTGAGGCATAAGATGGCACATTTTGGGATTGAGGAAGTCCGTAGAGGGGCGAGGATACTCTAACCCCAGAATCGGCCATCTTCGTACTTCAGGCAGGGAAAAATCCATCACAGGGCGGGAAGCTCACTTCAACGTTGTCTGGGGATTTCAACGCCGAAGTAGAGACAGGCATGCCGCGAATCAATGCTGGATCATAGGCTATGGGAGCAGAATCATATGGGGCAAATTCTCGTCAATTTTTCTCGAAGGAGAGGGGCTGTTCTAATGAACCCGTTCTTAAGAAACAGCCCCAAAGGGAAATTTGGACGTGGCAGAGCCCGATACTATGACCAAAAATAAGATAGACTTCATTATATCGGACAAAAGCGCATATTCAGGGATGTCTCAGTGATCACAAGGTTCAAGACCGGAAGTGATCACCGACTTCTGGAGGCACCTGAATATAGATTTGAAGCTTGAACGGTCCGATTGATGAAGTTACGCTCCGGCGTAATCTGCTCCAGCCTATCATTGATCCTGGCACATTTCAGATCAATCTGGAAAATCGATTTGCTGCCTTGGAAAATACAATCGTCGTGGACGTTGCGAGGAACCTGATCGAGTGGTAGAAATTCTTCGGGACGAGGGAGAAAAACTCTGCGGTCTGCGACGTACGGCAAAAGTCTAAACATTTGGGGAGAAACACTAGATCTCATGGCAAAGCGACGAAATGATCCAACTGTCACTTCGTTAGAACAGCGGGTTCTAACAAGACCATTCCAGCTGGTAAGGCGCGACCTCGTCACTAATACGCTCTCAAATGAGAGCTATTGAGCAAAACCGGGGGTCCAAAGTTTTCGCCAACAGCTTGGAAGAAGCCATCTAACGAAGTTGACCAAAGAGAACGGAGAAGTCGTCGCTTCTAGACCAGAGGTTCTCTCAGAGGTTGAAAGCTTTTACAGCCAGTTTTACGCGTCGCACTCCGGCACACTAATGCCGGATGAGAAGGATTCTCGAGCCACGTTACCCGCCTGTCGGAGGATCTTCCAGAAATCGGCCCAGACGAAATCGAGGCTCTTGAGCATTTAATTGAAAAGCCCCGGGAGAACGGGTCACGAGGAGCTTAATTTTTAAAACAATGCAACTGGAATTATTTTGGTTTTTAATAGTGATTGCAGAGGAAGGTTGACATGTATAATTTATGCATAATATTCAAGAGAAACGCTGGTAAATTAATATATTTTATTTAGATTTAACAGATATTAGTAATGAACCGTGCGGAGTCAGGGCGGGTCGCTAGTAGATTATATTCTTAAGCAAGCTTCTATTTAAGCAAATTATAAGCCATCGAAGGGGATTGGGCAATTATTAGTATTCGTCAAATGTGAAATCCCTCTACAGGTACCAGGTGTATACAAACTTGACTGTGATTGTGATCTTTCTTACATGATAAACAAAAAGAACCAGAGTCAAAGAATATATAGAAATTTGCAATTTGCGACCATACTTTAGATAAACTCACACTGCAACTTGCAAAAGAACATCGATGTATGCCAAGGATGATTCGCGAAAGTTATGTAAAAATTAAAAAATATTTATATTTTAATAGAGAGGATGTTTGGTCTTCGCCACCTGCTGGGGATCCAATAATTTTGAACCCAGATATAAAATCATAAGTATTATTTGCCAAAGATATGTTAAAAATTAAGAAAATAGTAAGATACGTCAATTTTTAAATGAAAGCCCTGACGGTTATTCCAAACACATTGAGATACAGACATATCCCATCTTAGTCTGGCAGGGATCATGGTAGCTACAAAAGGTCCTAAACGTCGGTAATATTTAACGAACGCAAATAATCCGTAAAAAACTGGATTTGTCATGTATATATATAAACGTGTAAATAAAATAAGTAATTAAATTAACATACAATTTACAAATTTAATAATTGTATTTCCACCTTATCGTAATAAGTTTGAATACATAGGTTTTTGATTATGCAATACGATAAATTTTAAACATAGAACACATTAAAGTCAAGAATCGAGATTTTACAGCTATTTATACTAATAAGTATACATTATATATATTTATGTTTGAGTACTTAACATATAGCACATGTATAGTTGTCACTAATCTGCATATAAACCAATTAATCGCTTATAGAATAACTAAAAGTGTCGGTGAATTCATGGGCTTCCGGTTTTAACCTTACTTGCTTGTTGTGATTGTCACCTGGCAAATTCAAACGATAGTCATCATATTTGCAGGTGAAAATTTCTTTAGAATACTGCTCTTGAGTGTATACATGACAATGCCTGCTTAACAATCTCGTAAAATATATCCTCACCTACTTTCCGTCACCTGTGTAGCGATAGTAGAATTCTGCAGTAAAACTCATAAAATTCTTAAAAAACTGGGAAGAACTACATCAGCACCAAACAGCCTAATAGTGACCCTACTTAAAAAAATCTGAAATCTTTAGATTGCTTTTGAATAATTTTTATTATTATCGATTAACAATTCATTTTAAAATTGATTCTTTTGCAGTACCGGATGAGTAACACAAAACAGGTCTGGACGCGTACGTTATATTGCTGATCGTCAAATTTTGGTTAGTAGTTTATTAATCTTTACCAATTTGTCCCAAATAGACGTTTTGGCAGCTAATCAAAACTTTATTGCCTTGTTTTACATGATCAGTACAGATGCACTTTCGTAGACATACACTTAATATAAGTGTTTTAATCACTTAAAATAATAACTAACTCACGATTCCACTCACTCACTAGCAATCATTTAAATACATGGGTGCTTAGGCATGGACATCGTTACCAGGGCTCTAGGTCGCAAAATAAAAAATCTTTATTTGAGTACATTAGAGTTGCACAAGTATAATGTAGCATAGCGTACGTCTTTTATGGGTACTGATGGTTCAAAAAGATTTACTCAAATAAATAATTAACAGGGCGTTTTGTTTCAAAAGGTTGCTGGCATATTGAACTGTCCGTGGCATGTCTGTGAGTTTAAATTGTCAGTTTTTACTTAAGTTAAAACAAAATGAATTAGTATTGGTTTACATTACTTAAATGAGCTAGTTAAGCGTATTTGTGTAAAATATAGCAACATTATATCAATTAAATATTATATTGTTTTAAAACAAATTTATTTTCAATATTTTTAAAATGTTACATAAAAAATAACGCATTTAATAAATACAGAATATATATGTGATATTAAAAAAAAAAACAAATGATATTATTCTGTTGTATACAAAAATATTTATTATTGATGTGTTATAAATACCGCATGTCTTCAATAGACAGAAATTTTATTGGCATTCATAGCCGACACGGAATTGCTTTTGAATATTTAACATATTCATACGCAAACATTATTTCAAATTGAAGGATAATTTGTCGGTGGTCTTATTAATGATATCCAAATGATGGAAATATATTAGAATAGCGATATTATAATGTATAACACTTTAAATTGTGTCTTGCAGTATAACTATGACCTTTACTCAATATAAGCAGGTAACAACGAACTCTCTGTACGAAATTGCCTCGCGGTTTCTCTAACCCTATTATCTTTTAAGATATTCATTTAACGTAGTCCCGTCCGTAGTACATAAAATGTAGTCTATGACATGTTTTATTTATATAAAATGATTTTTTTTAATTCATTAACTTCTATGCATACTAAAACTGCATTATCTTTAGATATGCCTGATTGCAATTTTGAAAAAATTTTATATATTATTCTTAAAACATAGAAATATGCTCTGGTGGGCTTTATTGTATGTAAATTTGAGTAGTATAATTATGTAAAACTTAGTTTAAGTCTATTTCTTAAGGCCAGCGTTTGCAATTTAATCGCAGAAGGTTGAAATTTTTGACTCCGTAATTTTTTAGTTTTAGTTTCTTAAATAGTTATTAAAGTATTTTATAAGTAAGTTTTTTTTTAATGGGACTACATGACTACTTCTTTTGGGAAGTTGGTTAAAAAACAGGAAAAACATACGTATGTTATCGTGATAAGAAAATAAAATCCACGCAGATGCATTTTGAGAGTTTTAGAAATAAAATAGATTAATAAAAGAAAAAAACTATTGTATTAGCGTACTAAACTACCAATATCATTCAATTATTACCTTTTTACCCCTAATACTAATGCAAATAATAAAATTAGGTATTTTTATTATTGTCGTCTATTTATAGAGATGATCTAAATGATGCGATATAAAAAAATTCGTAAATGATTTACAGTCAACTCGTTTATAAGGAACAAATGAATCACCGCAAACTAAGCGACCAGACATTTTAGGTTTTTTTTGCGAATGCGGTGAACATGTTTGCCATTAAGTAAAAGTGCGTAAACACTTTTCGTAGCGGTAAGTGACCCTAACGTAAGTACAAATTGGTGTGAATTAGATTTCAACCACTAGAAAAATTGTCTGTGATATATATATATATATATTTTCTTTTGATAAAACGATTCAACCTATGTAATATGTACTTGAAATGAGATCAAAAGATATTATAAACAAAACATTAGTTATATGAAACAAAGTCTAATGTCAAACACATTCATCTTTTTTAATATTCAGCACGTTATCGACGAAGCAAATTTTAATATGCTAACATATTTCGTCGATTCAGAGTAAAACAGCTCACAAAATTTTAACGATAAGAGTCATAATTTATCTTCGTCTTACCAATGACGTATGACGTAATACATTTTATAGAAAGACGATATTAAAATTAGTATCGCATGAGCTGATTTCTCAAGAAAGAGAAGAAGACGAGTGAATTCTGCGGATTATAAGTAATACTTCTTATATACCTTGGTGCGGCTTTTATTCTAAATTGAGCCCTCTTACTGAGCCTTCGCTAAGGGTTGAGTATCCGTTTCTTTTAAACGTTCTGAAAAAAATGAGTTAACGTTAACAAAATATAATAGGTTCTTTGCCTATATGTTACATATTATTATTAGGGTATATCACAAGGATGGAGCGAATACTGAAGGCTATTTCGTATTGTAAATAGGCCGTTTAGTTTAGTGTACTTTGTTAAAATCATACGATTTTTAGGTTTGTTGATCGGTCATTATTTATCATTAGTATTTTATTTAAAAAAATATTATTCAATGAAACATAATTTATATTCATATATTTTTAATTTACTTACAAACAGTTTTGGACCTCTTATGTGTTACACGCATTTGTTAAGCATTATATTCGCAAATTTTTTGACAATATTTTAATTTATTACTCGTTTCTAAATTGACTTCTTTATTATTATACATTTATACGCAATTTAATGATGATGTTGGGATCATGACCACGAATTATATAAAAGAGTAATAAATCGCGAAAGTCAGAGAAATAAGTAGTTTTTGGTCATTTCAAATATAAGCACTAAAATTTAATAACCCGGGATAGTAAATATTCTATGAAAAGGAATTTATTAGCATATATTGTTTAAATGAGGTCTATCATTAACGTTTTATGCAGTACTAATTCAATATTTCGGTGATAACTATAATTGTTAGCCGAGTAATTATCAAATGATAGATTCATGATAATGCAAGTACTAAATTTACAAACATTGTGGTACCAATATTTGACGTAATTTTTCAGTTTATTTATATAAATTATTTCTTCGTCTATTATATAAGAATTGTTACTTACATTATTAGCCACCTATCAAAATAATTATTGTATAATGCGTTATATATTAATAATAGTGATTGATGGCGCATTTATGAATCAAGTGTATAAGTTAATTGATAAATATACAATTAACCGTAATTTTTTAAAATTATAATTAAGGTTAACTATTAGAACTGTTTTGTATTGCCCATGTTCTATTTAACGTTAAATTGAGTTATAATGGACGGTTATAGCTTAATTAAGCAGTATCATGTATATGTACGTAGTCAAATAAGTATCTATCCTATTTATATAAAAAAACCTAAAGCTCTTAGTTACAAATTGAAGATGTATAATTGTGACAAGTTTTCCCTTTAACATCATTTCAATTTTAGTCTTGCTAAATTTCTCCATTTTATTTTCTTTTACATGTACACAAACATAGACGAGTAAAATTCCCAGAAGAGCTGAAAGGAATAACAAAAACATCAATGAAATAACATAGCATGAGATATAAGCGGGCGAAAATACCTGACAAAACAATGCGGCATTTATGTTATGTTGCCGTTAACATTACGAAGCGCGGTTGTTATAACCGTCTATTCCTAGCCCGCGGGGATCCTTTGTAAATTGGCGATAAATAAACAGTTATGCCTATTAATTAGGCATATTTAGATTCCTGTATGTAAACGAGGAGTACTCGTACAACGTGTCCGTGCAAATATATCAATTTAATGTAATTTCAATGTTTATTAGTAACATGCGACACCATCGCAGTGTATAAAACTGTCTCATTACATTGAGTTTAATTTAAAATTGAGGTGATAAAAATATGCCAAAGAGAATCAGAAATAGAGATTATACTTGTACATTTTTTCATCTGGAAACGTAAGAATATAGGACAGTGGTACAATACTGTAGTTTTAAATTGTTTCCTGTGTAGTAGTTGTAAATATTGGCAATTATAGACCAGAGATTGTATATACAATATTGATATAGAGGTGTTGCCTTCTATTTGTACTTCCAGTAGTACGATTTCGTCATGTAGAGTTAACCTTTTAAAAATAATTATGTAATCGAATTAACCTCAGTGATTCATTATACGGAATAATATATTACACTAACGGACAAGTGCGAGACGGGACGTGACCGTGAACTAATCTCACTCACTCCGATGAAAGACGTCTAATAGGTCCGTCTTTAGACGGTACCTTCTTGTTCATCGATTGAGCACGAGTGATACTTTCATTATAATGTAACGTGTAGAAACCACTGATTTTATTTATATATTAAACCCGCAATCACCAATTGGTTATGCTTAAAATGGTTCCATTTCATGCAAAAAAAAATATTTTTTCTGAAAAACAGTTTAAAAAGGTAAAATTTTTAATTCAAATTCACAATAGTATATTTTTATTTGTAATATTCGTAGTCCCATATTTAATGTTAATACTATGTAATTTTAATTAAGTATTTAATATTTAAGTAAATTTATTTTTTACATTAAATGATTATTTATAAATTGTTTGCTTTATCTGTTGCTTACCTGAATATCTTATATGTATTACCGTATCGTAAGTGGTAACCCTATTACCTAAACTACCACTATAATAAAATAACAAATAAAAAAACTACATATCTTGCAAGTTGCATCCATCAAGGTTAACAGCAATACAAACATATAGCAAAACTTACGTAATGTTTAGGTGTTTCACTTTTAATCTATCTATTTTTCACAGTATTGTCAAATCATTTTGTGTAAATAAATATCTGTTATCTATCTTAAACTTGTATTTTAAACTTAAAAATATTTTTAAGCACAGTATATTGCTAAACAAACCAATGAGATGTCTTCAAGTCTGTAACAGTTGCATAAAAACCTTTAAACATATATTTGCTATAATTTTTCAGCATCGCAAAATATCCTGAAATCGAACGTAAGATATAGTTGATCCGTTTTGTTCTGAATACAAGATTATTACGAAAACCGCATTAAATAAAGATTACACACCGATCCCATTTTACATTGAAAATGGCCAAGATAGTGCTGATTATGGGGTTGTAATGCAAATATTCTTGAGTCAGATTTCATGTTTATAAAACTTTCTGTAAATTGCATAATTTCAGTGCTTAGATAATTAAACAAGTACCATTTTTAAAAATATGACCAACTTCGAAATCATCATGAAGTATTGTAAATGTTTTGATTCCATGGGGACATAAGCCCGAGTCGTATTTTTATACGACTAATAAATTGTAACGTATTATTTACATACTTAATGTTAATAATACTTTAATTACCCACAACATAGAGAAAATAATTATCAAATTACGTAAAAAGTTTTACTGCGATTATCTAGTTAGTTTCGTTCAATGTATATCGTTAAGATATACATTGATCTAATTTAAGCTGAATTATTCCAACCTTCCTCTATCCGTTCAACCGTCTTTCTTTTAATTTTCTGAGGTTAAGAGACTATTTGCTGTATAAGAGGATGCTAACACCGTAACTCGGATGTCCAATATGTTTTAAGGTTTTCATTTTATAAAATTGTATCACAAGTACATATTTTATCAATATTTGACATTTAAATAATGAAAATATTTTAAATGCTTATACTTCCAAAGGAATTCACACTTTATAGCCTTAAAAAGGGTTTGAAAATAACACAATGTACGTTTTAATATTTCTTTTTCATCATCAGCCTTTGAGAGTCCACTGCTGGACATAGGCCTCCCTAATACACTTATTTCCATTAGGTAACTGCCTCCGTAGCCTAATGGTATGGGCGTGTGCTTTAGAATCCGGAGGTCGTGGGTTCGAATCCTGCGGGGACTCAACAAATTTTCATTGTTGTTTCCTAGTTGGCTAGGGCAATTGGGCCGATCACCCATTTGTCTGAAAAGTAAGATGATACATGCGTCGGATGGGCATGTAAAGTCGAGTCCACCCACCATCCCGCATTGGACCAGCGTGGTGGGATACGGTCCAAAAAACCCCCTAATGGATAGGGGTGTATTAGGAGAGGCCTATGTCCAGCAGTGGACTATCCAAGGCTGATGATGATATTTTTCATTTGATTCTGACTTTACAAAAAATCCTGCTTGATAATTTGAAAAGTTATTGAGAGAAACCTTAAATATTTTAGTTATATGGTACTTTAAAGTACCAGTGCATAATAATATCATCGTTTAGATCTTATAGTGTGGTTAAATTAGTTAGGAATATCATAGGAAACATTTTTCTAACAAAAAAACTTTTATAATTATTATTCACGCGGATATATTTCGCATGTAACAGCTAGTCATTTAATAACATTCTTACGTTTTCTCATCGTTCTTATCCATTGTCTAAGTTACTAGGCTTTGCCCTCCTGTGTTACTTAAACAATAGTAATTTTCAAGTGATATACATTAAGCTTTCTTAGTACGTATTGAAATAAAAGATAAGGCATCATCGAGTCTAAATCCATAGACGTAGACAGGTTTTGCATTTACATTCTTTTGTAAAGGGTCCTACAGTGGATGAGAAGGAGACGTAATAAAAGAGAAATAATACCAATTTAATATGTGTTAACATATATTTTCAAATAATTTATTACGTATAAAAAAGACAATATATTCTTCACGTTACATTTTCTCGTTGCATGACTGAACTCACAGCGTTTTTGTATGTATGAATAATAAGAATATCATGGCATAGTACAGCTGTAACAAATTTTGTTTTTTCAACTTAAAGCTTTTAATATATGTTTTTTTTATATAAAACCCGATAGTCAACCAAACGTTTTTAAGTTTACAGACATCATTTTCGTGATTTTAAATAATGACTCAGAGTTCTAAATAATTGAAGTACTCTCAAGTGTATTTAATCATGCGCTGCTTTAAAATTATCTATAAACAAATTAAATATACTTACAGAAAATTGAAAGAGCGAGTATAGCAAACATAGTGGCTAGTATAAAATGCATTGTCAAGTAGCCTGTTTGGATGAAATAAATGAAACCAAAGACTCCCAAAAATGCGTTATAGATGCCTATTAATACAGACAAAGCAATGCATATTTGTAATATTAACCGTTTTCCCTGAAATATGTAAATTCTTGTGTTAGAAGAAAGTCATTGAACAATTTTAGAAAATAATGATAATATTTCCGGACAAATCGTACATCAAAAGCTCGAACTATAGAAACTATTTTTTTGGAAGTAAATACGTTAGATAGATACAAACACCCAGATACGAGGAAAACAATACGTTCATCATTAAATATTTTTTAGGTTCAGGGAATCAAACCCCCACACTCTGGCCTCACAAGTTGGTCGAAGACAATCTTAGTATATGTAGTTCACATTAGAATAGTTCCTTTATTCTTCTTCTTATCAAAAACATAGTTTTTTACTTCTTAACGGACAATGCGGCATCGTTAATGTTTTTAGATGCGAAAGTGAATGCATAACTGGTAAAATTACTAAGTTACTCTTATTTTATTACTTTATAAAATATAATTATTTTTTTTTGTTTACGCGAATACTATACATTATTAAATAAAATGACTTTTTACGGATTTTATCGCGTTTATTTTACATATTTAAATTCTCGACGTTTCGAACACTTTCCAGCGGCCGTGGTCACGTCATTTTATTTAATAATTTATAAAATATTTCAAATTTAAAAGCTTTATAAACATGACTATTGAATAATATTAGGTAAACCAAATAACATCTCCATTATTCTCTAAAGGAGATAAAAGTATAAAGCAGTTGAAAATAGAAAGATTTAAAATACAGTGAGTTAATAAATTATAGCAAGTTTTAGAAAAAAAATATTCAATATTAGAATATTTAGCTATCCAAATTTTTAAACAACACTAATGATTCAAAAAGAAAAAATAGGATGTTTTTCAATTTATTTTATGTAATATATAAAAGCGCAATAAAATGTTATTAAGAAACTGTATAATTGTATTTATGTTCTTTTTTATTTGCATTTAAACGCTCCCATAGCATTGATGCCTTGATGTAAAATGTCCAATAGTCAGTTAAAATAAAGATTATATTTCATTACATATTTTTATCATACACCATTAAGGAACAAATGATGATTAGAAATGGACGCTTGTTTCAGTAAAATAGTTTCATAAAATGTAAAGATAAAGAACAATTTTTTAAACAACAAACAAGTAAAAGATTACAATAATCAAACATAATTCAACAAGTTAAAACCTGGACAGATTCCTTTTATATTTTAAAAGAGAGATTCTAAGCTATGGCAGCGCTGAAACACATGTATAATAAATATTTTTTAAATACTGGATAATAATATAAAAAAAGGTTTTACCTGAACTGCTCCTACGAACAAAAGTACCGCTAGAACCACTTGAGGCAATATTGGTGCAACAGTCATAGCTTGTACTATTAATCCCAATTTGCTTGTTGCGTTTATATAGGTTAGGAAAAACAATATGATATAGCAAACTATGGAACTCTAAAATTGTAAAAAGTTATATAGTAAAAATTTCAACCTCATAAAGGTCTTCCGTACATCATCATCATTAGGTTCCGCACTGCTGGTGTAGGCCTTAATGCAGCGCCTATCTCATTAATTTTGCATTGGACCAATAACTCCACCGGAATCAACGTGTTTTCTGGTGAACCGATCTTTTACATGACGTTAACTGTCTACATCATCACCTATTTTAGTAACAATTCAACGAGTGATCAAATAAAAACCTACAGAAAAAAACAATAGTAGTTTTCACTGTGTTGAACCCATCGACTTACTGTTTATATAGACAAGTTAAAACTAGCTTAAATGTGTACTTGTGGTAACATATCTTACATCTAGCTTAATTATTATTTGTAAAAGATTAATATCATGTGTTCAGTTGAGATTCAAAAATACGTTAATAAACATTAAGAATCTTTCCATGTTCTCGTTACACATTCATAGTTTCTGTAGGGACTATTATATATATTAGAACATGTGTTGAATTGGACTAAATCTTTTGTTCGTGAAAACAGCAAAATGACTTACGTATCAACATTCATTTGAGAAATAGATTTGAATTCTTATTTCGTTTCTATCTAAACTTGTTAAAGTCGATTCATTTCACAAGATATGACTACGGTGCTGTTCCAAAGCCTCTAATGGTATGGGCGTATCTTAGGAGACCTTGTCAGAGTGTTGGATTCGAGATCTGCGTGAAACGTTAACAAATTTTATGCATTTGTTGTTTACCAACATTTGTTAGAACATTTACTATCGATATATACACAATTAGTCTCGATATAAGTAATTGATGATGCACAAGTCGTCGGATAGCATGCAGATTAGCAGTCTGTCCCACCAGACCTGCTTGGACTAGACGTCAGAAGTTAAACTTATTATATGATGAGAAGTTGTATTAAGGAGGCCTATGTCCAGCATGGACAGATGATTATACAGTTAATTGATTATGCGTTATATCGTTAAATAAACATTTTGTGAAGTGTCAATCGTTTTCACTTTTATTTAAAATAATTCCAGACAACTATACACTTCTTATTAGAATAAGATTTAACTAGAGTTTAAAACAGAATTAAAGCGATTTTAAGAATGACTTATTTAATGGTTAACACCAACATTGGATAAAGCGATTAGACATGCAAGATTTTATACCAGTTTGTTCCAAGCCAAAGGATACATTGCCCGTCCGATTGAAATCAAATCGGATAAGCGTCACTTTAAATATATTATCTTTATACAGATAAAGTTGTTAGCTGTTAAATCGAATCATTCATTTATAGCATATTAATTCACAGCTAATGATCAGTCTATGGCTGTAAACTAACTGTCTACTATGCGTATAAGTATAAAACGATTTAATGTGAACTCTTTTCACAGTTTAGTATCTACAAATTATAAAGCGTAGAACCTAAACAATTATTTATCAAACATAAGTCTTATAATATTATAGCTATTTATAAATACAACTTCACAAAATAATTACTTCAGTTACGATATTCGTAAAGCTGAGTTGACCTATTTCGGACCGATGCTTGCGATCTGGATCATCAGCAGATTTTACACAGAACCATCTGGTATATATGCAGATACGTAGCATGCTTCATTATTAATAGTGAAACTACCAGTTTGTCCAACATGCAGTCTAAAGCTATCTTCAAGCTCCTTATTTGAATTAAATTAATACAGTTGATCCTAAGCTCAATAGTGGACCCAATACATTATAGTACATGACCCTGATGCTCGGCTATCGATTAGTACGAAATAATTCACTTATAAGCGAAAATTAATGATAATCAGTATTTCGTCAAATGACATCACCCGTCCCCCTATCACGGCCTCAGACTAACGTGTAACAGATTAAACAAATTATATATAAATAGTAAGAATATCAAAAGATAAAAGTATGCTATGTAAAGCCAGTTTATAAAACATTTTTTTATGTGTTTTTATACAATTTTTATTAAAATTAAACCTTAAAAAAACTATACACTTTCTTTGATTGATGAAATGATCAAAGATCTTTAAACTGGAGTTTTTTTTACCTTAGTTCCCTTAGTTTGATTTTAAATTACCTTAACTTACAAAAAATATTAAATACGATTTGTACTCTTAGGTACCACCTTTTTTGTATAGTCTGCGACAGACGGACCTAATGAGTGCACCACTCGACGGACAGCAATACCAGGGGCATCATCAGCGCGCTGCTTACCGTAGGACATAGGATGCTGCTTTATGGCAGAAAAAGGCACCGTGGCGAATTTACTTCATTATTTATAATGGAGAAAACTAAATTGATTTAAGTGGTCTCAAGCTCTAAAACTAACTGTTCTTATTTAATTTCAAATTAAACAGTTATTATTTATTTAAATAAGGAGGACCCGCTTGGCGCAGTGGTTAGCGACCCTGACTGCTGCGCCAAAGGGTGTGGGTCCGATTTTTTTCCCACGGGAAAAATATATTTTGATAAACATAGTGTATTTTCCGTGTATATGTATGAATTTTATTTATTTGCAAAAAAGAAAAGTAAGCATATGTGTTTATCAGTTATCTAGTTTCCATAGTAGAAGCACTGTTTTAATTAAATATAAGTGTTAAAAAGCGACACAAAAACTATATAGCAGTTAAAACAGATTGCAACAGGTCGGCAAAATAAATTTGAATGATCATTTTTATCGAGCTGTTTAAAAAACGTACTACTCGGTCGGACTTTAAAAGTGCAGAGTAAGGAAGACGTTTGCGGAACTTAATTTTAATTGCCAACTCTTACTATCATTTATTTCAATTAACTTATTCAAAAACTTATATTATTAAAAAAATCTACGGTATTTGAGAGAGTTCGCTATGAATTATGTGAACATAATACTACAATTATTTCTTTTATTTACGCCATTACGTAGCTTCCGTAGCCTAGTAGTAAGGGCGTGTGCTTTAGAAACCGGAGGTCTTGGGTCTCCTGCTGAGACTTAACAAATTTTCATCTTAATTTATTAGTTGGTCATGTAAACGAAGGCTGATCACCAGATTGTCTGCAAACTGAGATGGTCCATGTGACGGATGAGCATGTAAAAAGCGTACTGCGCTTCATTCTTCATTCTTCCATCCCATCGGACTTTGTAGAGTAATGGAAGAGGGAGTGCACCCGTATTTGCGTGTACATTTGTGCACCATAATATGTTGCATTGCGCTGTTGGCTGATCTCTAATACAGATCGGCCGCCGTAGCCGGTATCGACTAGTAGGATTCTTTTTATTTTTTTTTAGATTTTCGTGGTTACTGTTTATATTTTATTTTTTCCCCTTCATTTTGACCTTTTTGATGCTTGCAATTACACTATTTTCATTTTATTAAAACGTAGTGTTTAAGTTCGTTACTACAGAACTTTGAATTTTTTAAGTTACAAAGATACTAATATACTACTTTTACTATTTGAAACATTACCTCCATCCTTGTACAATTAACCATATCCTATCTATGGTGATTGTTACACAGAGATACCGGGTAAGCTAGATAAAGGTCTAATACCGAAAGCACTCAATATTTGTTGAGGTGATTAACTTTGTGTCGTATTTACTAGTGCTGCAGTCAATGTAGTGCAACGTAAGCTTAAATCGAGATATTAATACGGAACGTCGTATACGCTAGGCTTATTCCGTAGCTAAATCTAACTATAAGTGAAATTTATCTTTTAATAAACGGATACGATCACCATCCCCAGCGTCGCATAGTTTTGTATAATAGAAAATTTAACTCATTCTAAGCCTGGCAGTGACCATTAGGGCTTTATGTGTTTTGGCTGCAGCAAAACGTTCTCCATTAAAACCAAGATCTAGTTTCAGTTAACTTTTATACAATGAAGCTTTATTTGATACGTATTCTGCATATCAACTAAAACTATAATAGAAAGCACATAGAACGATCAAGAAAACGCGTTTGATTAATTTTATTATACGAATTAATGACTTGGTCTAAACATTTTATAGTTGAATTAATACGTTTCCAAATCGCATAATCTGAAGATACTGCATTTTTCCTGTCCTATTCTGTTTAAGTTTTTTGTGTATAACAGTTTATTTCTGTTCACTGTCTTTAGCGAGATAAAGCTTTCAAAACGTTGTTTTGTTTTATGAATCAGCTACAAATAACAGTGTACTCGTTTAAAAACGGTTGTTTTAATATTAGAAACAGAAACTCTTATTTTATTTATTTTATTACATAATGTTAATATGTTTTTATTAATAAGTAGTATGTATTTTCAAAGTGTAATATATAATATCTTAACAAACTTTTCATTGCTATATTATTTCTAATAGCGTACTTTAACTATTCTTTTAGTAATAGTTTTATAAACAGTCATATAGGCAAGATACAGCTAGATAGTTAGGATCTATTCATGTGGGCAAATCCATTGTCCATAGGCGATCTCTAATTAAGCCATTTGTGTGATTTCCTTCTATATTGCTAAAGTAAATTGCGCCTACCCAGCTAGGTACTGCTTTGTACAATTCTTGAACAGAAAAAAAATATTTTCTGTCATTTCTCTGCCATGTAGTTTTTTTAAACATTTTTCCTAAATGTATTTTGAGTGACATTAAAAAATAATGAGTTTAACCAATGATTTAATC